>JAKSZP010010749.1:0-129572 GCA_022478985.1 Massospora cicadina | reverse complement strand
TTGGTGAGTTGTTGATAATTTACGGTTGTTTTGATAAATTTAGTTTGGTTTTATCAAGCAGTTGGTGATTGGTTAATTTGATAAGTTAAATATGTTTTATCTAAGCATTTTAGTGGTTTATATATAATAATTTATTTAGAGAAAGAACCTCCTTTAAAAAAAAGCTCTAAAAAGTATAAAGTAATTGAGAAGCTATGAAGAATCAATAAACTCTTTTGATGTTGGTGCCATCTTCCAACCTGACTTATAGAATTATGCTCACAAATACAAATTAAAGCTTATATTAATTTGAGTCCAAGTGTAAACTATAAGCAACTTAGAATATACAGTGCTAAGTATATATACTAGAAATAACTATTATAAGTTAATTAAAAATATGACGCCAACTTCAAAAAGGGTTTTATCAAGTAGTCATAATTTCTCAATTATTTCAAATTTTTTAGAGTATTTTGTAAAGGAGGTTCTATTTTCCACAGAAAATTAGTGCACTTTTAAAAGTACTTTTTACTTAAATTTATCTTAAAAATCACTAACTCAATATATCATTTTGTGAAACTTCACTTTTTCTATATAAAAATAACAATTATTGTATATATATATTATATATAGTATCTCATAAACAAATATACTAAGATTAATTATAAAGATTTAGGTGATTTTATTAGTCAATCTATGCTAACTTTATTGATTGCCATCTACAATAATTTATTTTATTAAATTTAGTTCATTTTATTGGTCAACTTGTACTAAAATTCACTGATTGCTATCTACAATAGTTCATTTTATCAAATTTAGCTGATTATAGTGATCAAATTATGAAAATGATAGCCGTCTATAATGTTTTAAGCTCATCCCACTATGATCTCATAAATTGCGTGCATTTTGAATATACCCCTAGCCATAGAGCATATATTATGGCAAAAGTTGCTTCAAAGCTATCACTTCACCAATTCTGGAATTAAGTTTATCAAGCAATGAACATTCCCACAACTGAAATACATTGCTTCTGGTCCATTTTAATATACTTTTTAAATTAACAATCATATACTGGACCAATACTTACAAAGTAAATTTTTCTCTCTCACAAGCATCACTTTTTAAATCAAAAAGTGAACTGAACAAGAATTGAGGGAGCATCCAACTGCCAGTGTACACTGCAACTATAGAGCAGTGATCCACGGCTAATCACCCAAGCTTAGGGAAGTCAATCCACCTGTCTGTGCATAGCACATAGAAATGGACGGCTTGCCTGCACCAACAATAAATACAAAATAAAGGACGCCAAGATGGACATACCATCTGACAGACTTCCCGCTGGCCCATGCCCCCACACGACTAATGATAAAGGAAGGCCTGATAATCATGTGCATGGCAAATAACGATTTGGTGACATGAATGATGAAAAAACACGTGAATGTGTCAAAGGGTCACAGAGCCCTTGTGACTAGTGCAGATAATGGGGCTGACTCCCCAGAATCAGTGTCCACTGACAACCAGATGACATGTGTTACCCTCAGGGAGTGAGGCCCAACGCCAAGAACAGCGGTATCAGGAATATTCCCCACCAAACCTCAACCAGTAGAGGGGATCAGGGCCTTGCAGGGTAAAACAATTTTTTTGGAAAAAACAGAAAACCTGGATAAAGTATTGGTTGGATTAAAAACTGACTCAGATTTGATTGACAATAATCAGCCACTCAAAAAACAGGGCAATGCCATAAAAAGTTTTCTGCCAATATGGAGAAACTTACCAATTTCTCTCAGAGTATTCAAGTAAAGGAGAAGTCAGGCACCAGTTCTGACAAGGCCCAGTTGGGGGGGGAGAATGGTCCCTGACCAAAATCAATTTGGCAACCTGAGCAAATTGTCAAGCATGATCCCCAATGCACCATCAGGCGCAATCTCCAACAAATTCATGTCAACAGTGGGGTCTATCTCAACCAAGAATTGATGGCCAATCCTGAATGGACCATTGGGAACAAACCCTGACAATTTTAAGCCATTGGAGGGAGCTAGATTAGCACAAAGTCAATTGCTGAACCAATACAAACCATTGGGGACCAACCCCAATGGTGGTGAAGCTATATCAGGGACCAAATCTGAGGGATTGGACACTCAAGAAAAGTTGGCAAAAATACTAAAAGTACTACTGGTTAGGGCCAAAACCCTGACAGTGGTCAAGTCAGTGGCCAGGACCCCTGGTGAAATATACCCCAATTCAGACAGACATTTTAGTGCATCATGGCATGTCTGACCATGAAGTCAAACAATGGGAGGCCTTCCAGTTCCCATACTCAATGGCGACTCAATGGGTCTCCAAAAATATCAAACCAGCCATCACAGCTATATGGTGAGACCACAAGTCTCTGCCAGAGCAGCCAAACACTGGCTTGATACCTAAATCTCAATTAACATGGTGATACTCTTCAAGGCATCAAGAGTTCAGACTAAAGATGCCCTGGAATGGATGAAAATTCCCAAGGGAGAACAAGGTGATTGAGGTCACAATTTGTGAAGATTTAAAACTGTCAGATGCAAAGGCCTGGATGGATGCTGATATTGACCTTTTAAATGTGATGGAGTATAACAAGGCCAGTATTACAGCATGATCCGCTCAAGCTGTCAGGAGCTCGGGCCTCAACCCAACAGAATTAGCTAAATATGCAAAATGATTTCTGAATGTCTTGACCGCCCTCAAATGGGCCTGACACACCATTCCAGTAGACACAGCACTGGAATAGTATAATACCATTTTCTCCTCAGAGGAGGTGCTACTATGGATCACAGCTGGGTTTAAGGCCACCGAGGCCCTACACTGGTCATACACCTGAATCCCACCATCCACTGCATCAGACCTGATGAAAGCGGGCTGGATGAAGGAAAAAGCGGTGGAGTGGGGACCATTCCAGGATTCGTCGCTGGAAGAGGCCATCGACTGGTCCGCCAACAGATTCACACCAATGGAATTGAAATACTGGTTCTGAGCGGGGTCTAGTATGGACCTAGTGCACAAATGGGCGGAGCTGGGGGTGACAAAACCGATTCACAAAACCCTAGAGGCTGACCCTTCCCTATCAAAAAGTGGAAAGTCTGGCGCGATGTCACAACAATTTCTGAAGCTGCAGACTGGGATGCAGCGGGGTTCACCCCAGAGGTAGCCCAACCATGGATGGAACATGAGATTTCACCACAGGTGGCAATGGCGATGAAAGGGGTCATGACCCTGGACCTGGACCAATAATGGCTAAAGGCGGGGATCTGCATTGAAATCATCCATGATTGGAAGCAATCCTTCCCAGAACTGATGCTAGCTGCCCCATAAGCCGCCAAAGGTTTCTCTCCTCTAAAGCATTCCAATGGAGTGAGGTGGGAGTTCCAGCAGCCATGGCACAAATATTCACAGATGGGGATGGAATAGTGTCACAGTAAGGGACTGGTGCCAGCGTAGCTTGGTTACGCTGGAGGTCCTTCAAAAATACCTACACCCAACGTGCGGCCCAGAATCCGCCCTCAAGTGGTACTGACTGGGGTTCTCACTGAAAGATGCCCTTGAGTGGCAAAACATCAAGATCGGAGTGCAAATGGCTAAAAATATCAGTTGCTAAGGTATCAGCATTCATCAAATCAAAGCGTTTTCAATTGGGGATTCAGCCTCAATGAATTGATAAGCTGGATTTTGAAGGGGAAGACCCCCACTGAAGTACCCAAACCAAGCGCAAAAACCAAATCCTACAGCACAGTGGCAGCGCATACTGATGACAACACCTGGAATGGAGCAGGGAGCCACAATGAGTAAATCCATCAGTTGATCAGCGGGGGCTTTATGGAAAGCCAGGTGCCAAAATTGTACCTAAAGGATGTTATACAAATCCACCTGCAGCTAGTAGAGGAGGAGGAATGGTCTGACCTGATAATGTCAATTTATCAGGAACTTGACAAAGTCCTAGCTGGAGGGGACTTCAATCACCACTGGGTACCCAAACAAAGGTATATCAATATAGCAATTTCAGGCGAATTGGACAGCAAGAAACTCCTCAAAATTGGCATCAAATATAAGGGGATTTATCTGCAAACGGAGCCAAACAGATACAACAACCAGACTGCAAGGTGGATAACCTTCCAGAACCTCCCAGCCAATTATGAATGGGAGTGGGTGCACAAAGCAATCCAGACCAGATTATCATACTATGGGGAAGTATGAGAATTTTGGCAAGCTGGTGGCAATTACATCGTGAAGTGCCTCCACCCCCAGGCAGTGGAAGCGCTTTACAAACTGGCACCCTGGATGAAAATGAACAAAATAACCCTGCCCCAATTCATCCGCCTGCCCAGCCTAAACAGGGTAGTATATGTTGAACAAGAAGATTCCAAACAACTATGTCGGTTCTGTTACCAGACTGGCCACACAATGGTTCAATGCCATCACTGCAAAGGTAAAACTACTCAGAGTACAAATATGACCCTGTCAGAGGGGTCACCAAGGTTGATACCAAGACTTTCCTCCGCCCAAAAGCCTTAGAATGGATCCTGTGCAACCTAATGGAGGTAGCGGACATGAAACGCCAACAACAAGAATTGGACCTGGCACTAAGGGAAACATGGGAACGAGAAGTGGCCAAGCGACCTGAAGCAGATGATGAGCCATTTATAAATCCAAACCCTGAATTGTACATAATGGACAAAGGACTGGATCCTGTATCAATGGAGCCACGCCCATCCCAAGTGGAATGGATGATCTGCGAGGAGGAAAGATGGCAGAAGGCAAACCCAAAGAAGTCCCCCAAGAAGGGATAGATGCAGGAAGCTAATAAATCAAAATTGAAGCCTGATAAGCTGAAGGTGAATACTAAATTTAATTGGAAGTCATTGGCAAACAAAACTGAGGAGACCAGCAAAAATTGTTAGATGCAGCGAAATAAGCAAAGTCAGCCGGACAATCACTGACTAAAAATTGAGTTTAGCTGACAAATTGAATGGAGGGGTGAGAATCTGAATGACGGAGGAGGAGGAATCCGCTGCTTCGCCAGTAGGGGACAAGGGGCACCCAGACCCAATCATAAAACCATCCCCATTATCCATAAATATGGAGATGGGGATGGTGACCAAATTACTGGTGCACAGGATGCCTGGGAATATAATCCCAGTCCTGACCAACTGGCCCCAGAAAACTGAATAATGCCCCTCCAACCATTGACGCCATCTTTAGCTAACAAACAGACCTCAGTACGTGACTCAATCCATAACCCAGATAATGCTAATCCTCATACCTGTGGGTCAGGAAGCCGGAAATGAGGATTGTGACCACAAATGCTTGGGGGATGGTGAGCATACAAATGAGGAGGAGGAAGATGCACCATTTAAAGACTAATAATAATATCAACTTAATTTTTATTTCAGAAACGCAAGCTGGTAACCAAAAGGAAATGGTGCTGAGCTCAAACTGTGATTCAAAGAACCACCTATGGTCCCGCCAAATAGGCTACCAAGCCCTCTAGACGGGCCATGTGGCGATCATCACAATGGATAAGAAAATAGATCTGGAATTTGTGGAGGAAACTCACACCGGAAGGATCTTGATAGCAATGGCTACAAACAGAGAAACTGGCAAGAGCATACAAGTGGCAGCAGTCTACGCTCTGCCAAAGCTCCATGAAATCTGTATTTTTTGGGAATATTTAGTGGAGGTTCCATCTGAAGCAACGACCATAATAGCAGGAGACCTGAACTGTTGGATGAATGTGAGCTGGGATACTTTCCCAATGAGAGAATGTCCCAACGGAAAGGCTGATGAGATGCTGGATTACCTAGTCAAATTGGGGATGTGCCTAACAATTGATGAAGAGGACAATGACCCAGCCAACTTAATGTGATGGTCATATGACTCCACTGGATCCCCACAGTCCAGATCACATTTAGACTACATCTTAGTGTTGTCAGATCTCAAGCCTATGACATCCAACAGCAAGGTCAGCATAAATGCCAAAAGTGACCACATGGTCATCTGTGTGGATATCAATCTTGATGAACCCCCAAGAAACCACAAATGGCAGCTGGCACCAGCCATGCTGAGGGATGGGGAATGGCGTCAAAAGATTGACGCTGGACTAGATCGACTGGTAGCATATCTGGACAGCCACCCAGAGTTGGACCTGCTAGAACGATGGACTTGGATCAAAGTGAAACTGAAGAATGATAGCATGAAGTTTGAAAATGTGACCTCCTACAAGTGAACTGCTGCTGCAAAACAGCTGAAGTTTAAATTAGAAAGGCTGAGGCTTACCCAGCGGGACAGAAAAGACTGGTGGAGTGAGTACCAAACAATGCACAAAATCTATTGGGCCATAATGATGAAGCAAGACTCAGAGAGATGGACCAATGCAACTTACCAATATCAGAGCCTAGTGGGGACTATGACCAAAGAGGGCTAAAACACCTCAAGGAAATTTGAACCAAGGCTAGGGTATGGGAAGTGGAGACAGCAGAAGGGGAAGTATCAACAGACCCAGAAACAATCAAGTGTGAGGACAAGCAATTCTATGGTAATCTTTTCTGACAATGAGAAATTAGCGAATTGACAACAAATATCCTTATTGACATGGCCAAGCTGGCACTGGGGGGCTGTACACTGGAAGATGTCACCAAATTATCTACTAAAATCTCTATTGATGAAGTTAAGAGGGCGCTAAAGGAGTTACCAAGAATGAAAGCACCAGGCCCTGACAATATGTGCGCAGAATTATACAGCGCATTCTGTGACCGCATCATGCTGGAGCTCAAAGCCCTCTTTAACCACTGTTTACAAAATGGCCAGCAAATTCTGGGGGCCAAGAGACCTGAATTGTACTCTTATACAAAAAGGGACTCTGATGCCAACTTTGGAACTGGCGCCCAATTGCACTATCAAACGCTGATTATAAACTGCTCACAAGCATACTATCTAATCAGCTGATGGCAATGGCACCGCGCATGCTCCATAAGGCCCAGAATGGATTTGTCAAAGGCCAGAGTATATGGGACAGCATTGGTTCAGTCCAAAGCGTACTCCAGGATGTGAGGGGTATCAAGCAGGGTACCTTATGTTCCTCGACATGGAAAAGGCATATGACCAAGTAGTGTGGCCATTCCTACATAAGGTGCTAAAGGCAGTCGGAATCCCCGACACTTTTTGAGCATATATAATGACGCTGTACTTGGGCCTGGTAACAAAGGTGATTGTTGCAGATGGCATAACCAAAATGAAATCCCATTCAGGCAAGGTCTCTAACAAGGTAACCCTATGTCACCAATACTCTTTAATTTTGCAGCCAGCATTCTGCTGGCAGCAGCAGATGCAAAACTCTGGGGCCTAGTCCACCCTAATCAAATACCACTGAATATTCTAGCATTTGCCAATGACACAGTAGTAGGCATAAGCTCACAAACTGACCTCCAGGGCACCAAGGAACTATTAGACCTTTGCCAGCTAGCTTTGAATGCAAAAGTCAACTTGGCAAAAACCTCAGTAATAAGGATCAGCAACCCAAACTTCAGTCCACTGATGGACACAATGCCAATCATGAACTCCCAGACAATCTGATACCTTGGGATACTATTCAGCAATAAGGGACCAGCGGTACTGGAGACCAAACAGGAAGCATTATCAAGATTATCAATCCAAATGGAATGCTGGAAAAGTGCCAGACTATGCCTCAAGGAGAAAGTGCAGGCAATCAATGTCTTCATATTTTAAAGTTGTGGTACGTCACTCATGTGCTGCCAATGAGCCCAAACCTAGATAAGAA
The DNA here is from genome assembly GCA_022478985.1 of Massospora cicadina. NCBI lineage: Eukaryota > Fungi > Entomophthoromycota > Entomophthoromycetes > Entomophthorales > Entomophthoraceae > Massospora > Massospora cicadina. The sequence goes on along the minus strand of JAKSZP010010749.1, from coordinate 121,792 downwards.
AATCAGGACAATGCTTCAAACCTTCCTGTGGTTTAAGGCAAAGGTGGCACCAATACCACTGAAAGCCCTGTCAAAGCTAAAGAACAAAGGAGGCATGGGCCTCCTGGACTTTGAATCTCATGACCAGTGCATATGAAGAAAGTTGTTTCTGAAGCTAACACAGATGCACATGCACTGCCCAACCCTAGCATGAGGCATGAACTGGTCAAGAGCCCAAGGCCTCCAAGAGCCAATCTCCCCCTGATCAATATGTGAATGGATAGCAAACCACCCATGGATAACCTCCCAAAAGGGTACTCTATACTACTGGTGACTATGCAATTGGGCCATGCACCAGGGAGGATAGTCATTTGAGCAATCAGCCTGAGATACCAACCAAATTCAAAATGATATCAAAGACTATAATTCTGCAATGATTTCTATAATAAGCTGGGAGGAGCATAACCAAATTTCTGATAAATATGCCACCAAGTTAATCAAAATAAGGTACAAATTGATACTAATTAAATATAGGGATCTGCTCCCAAAACTGGGATGCAATCTGCCCACTCATCCATGAATCCTAAATAACTAGACTATTAAAGGCCACAACACCAACTACCCAATGAAGGAGCTGATTTTGGGCCTGAACTCCCATTTGGTAATTGCCAAACAGTATTCAGTAACCTGGCAGATCCTAAACCAGGCATTCAAATCAGGTAAGCACAGTGGGCTGGACTACCCGCACAAAGAGTACCCTATATATGCTGAGCTGGAAGCAGACATTGCCCACCATTATTATGAATATACCATGTTCAAAAAATACTAGTCCACAATATGACACATCCTATCAGGCAAACAATTGCTGATAGGAATATATCTATTGCAGGATCTTTTCTTCTCAAAAACCTTGAGAATGGCTCCAATCCAACTATGAGCCTCCATTTACCATTATTGTGTATAGGTAATTCACTGTGCACTCTTTGCCAAGATTTTGAGCAACGAGCACCCCACCACAAAGGTTTGGTATTGAAGACCATTTGGATTATTTCCAATTAGCTCCATCAGATCTCAAAATTCTTGCACCTAATCCCTGGGTGTTATAAAGCTGCACATTTGGCTTTCCCCACCGGATTGCTAGTTGTATGCAATGAGGCAATTAATTGACTGAGAATTGAATGGCCTGTAAGCCCGCCAATGCTAGAATTGTGGCTAGCAATGGCGATCGCTGATCAGCAATGGTCAGAGGTGCTAGAACTCTAGAGGCCTGAATTCCCGGTCTTTTTGCTTTTGGCCAAATCGCCTGTATTCCACCCTCCCCTCTTACTTTCCCTTAAAATTTATTTTAAAACAAAGTATAGAGTTTTAAAAAAATACTTTTAAGTAAAATGTGACCTAAGTTGTATATCCTCTTTTTAACTGACTTTGAAGAGTGAAAGGTTCTCAATTCGACCTGTATGTATGTTTTTTTGGATTGTTCACGCATAACTCTGAAAATACTGGATCGATTTGGAAGATCATCTTCTCCAAAAATTGAGGATGCTCCAACTTAGGTCCCATTTTACTTTTGTAAGTATTGGGCAAGTATCTGCCCATTAATCCTTTCAGTCATTTTCAAAAAAATTATCCGTTTTTTGGCCTTAAACTTGGCACGAATTTCTTAGCCGACGTTCACTCTTTTTGTAATCATTTTGGTCCTTGTCCGTAACATAAACATCTAGTAGATTTGGTCTTTGTTCGTAACATAAATTTTTGGTAAATTCAGTCCCTGTTCTTAACATAAAATTTTGGTAAATTTGGTCCTTGTCCGTAACACGAATATTTGACAAATCTTGAAATAAATATATGTAAATTTCATTTTTTGGACGCATATATGCGTTTTTAGATTTACATACCCTCGGTTTTTGGACGCATATATGCGTCGAATGATTGAAAGGGTTAATTTAGTAAATATATCAAAATGGGCTCGGAAGCGATGGATACTTGTGGGACTAAACAGATCCGGATAAACCTTTTTCCGGCATTGCTGAAGTGATAGCTTCGAAGCACTTTTGATATGTCCTATGGCTGGGGGGTATGTTAAAAATTCAGGCAGTATAAGATCATAACGGGACGAGCTTAAATCATTATAAATGGTTATCATTTTTGCATAATTTGACCAATAAACTCATCTAAATTTAATAAAAATGAATTATTTTAGATAGGGATCTAAATTTACATAGGTTGACTAATAAAAGCAACCAAATACAACAAAATGAATTACTGTAGATGGTGATCAGTATATTTGGCATACTTTGACCAATAAAGTCATCTAAATTTAATAAAATGAGTATTGTAGATGGTGATCAATAAATTTAGTATAATTTGACTAATAAAATCAACTAAATTTAATAAAATAAATTATTAGTATATTTGTTTATAAGATAATATATATAATTGATTTTATTCGAGGTGGGCCGACCTGGGGACGATACCGCACCGATTAGGGAAGTGAAGAAAATGGGAAAGGAGGATAAAACCCGGAAAACCTCCATGCGCAGCGTATGATAGGCCAGGAACTCCATGGACCGCCTTTGCTATTTGCTATCTCGGTTCGGGGCATTGGCGCGCAAAACCAACACAGTCAAAATCGTCCCCTACCCAAAGTCCATTACCGGGATCGAACTCGGGGGAGGCAGTGGTAGAGATAATATATATAATTGATATACAATGAGTTTTAATTTTATAGAGAAATAGTAAGGGGTCAAAAATATTATATAGAGATAGTACTATTTAATAAAAGTAGGAAAAAGAGCCACTTTTAAAAATGTACTAATTTTTGAGGGGAAAAGAGTCGGGGTAAAGGTTTTTTTGGGAAAAAATGAACCTTCTCAAAAAATTTTTGGGAAAAAAGAACCTCCTTTAAAAAGCTCTAAAAAGTATGAAATAATCGAGAAATTATGCTTCCTCAATAAAACCCTTTTTGAAGTCAGCGCCATATTTTAACTGATTTATAATAGGTATTTATAATTTATATACTCAGTACTATATATTCTAAGTTGCTTATAGTTTATACTTGGACCCAATCCAAAGATAAGATATAATTTTTATTTATGAGCAAAATTCTATAATTCAGTTTAAAATATGGTGCCGACTTCAAAAAGGGTTTTATTGAGTAGACTTAATTTCTCAATTATTTCATACTTTTTAGAGCTTTTTTAAAGGAGGTTCTTTTTTCCCAAATTTTTTAGAAAAGATCATCCAAATTAGCTAACTAGTTTCAGAGTTATGCGCGAACAAACAGAAAAAACATATACCATCTAGTACTAAAAAAAACAGAAAAAACATATACAGGTCTAATTGAAAACCTCCTCCTTTTCCGAAGTTGGTTAAAAAACAAATGTGCATGCATATGCACAATGCCCAACCAAAACTACAGCGTGAAGATTTTTGGAAATTTGGCTATAAGTGGTTGGGAGGAGATCCGTGTGCACCTTGAAGCTGAATTTTTAGTCTTCATAATTAAATAAAAAACCTTATATGTAAGAAGTAAAATTTTAAATCTTTTTAATGGAATTTGGTATATTGTTATGGCTGAGCAGTTTGATATTCGGTTGATTCGTTAGTTATAATGGTTTTGCCAAGCAGTCGGTGGTTTTGGGTTGATTAACTTGTCGGTTTTAGTAAGCAGTTAATAATTAATTGATTCGATAGATTAGTTGGTTTTGATAAGTGGTTGGTGGTTTTGGTTGTTTCGATAAGTTTAAGTTTGTTTTACAAATAAGAAGTGGATGGAAATTGGTTGATTTGATATATTCAATGGTTTAACTAAGCGGGTTGGTGGTTTATCAATATGAATTATCGGATAAACTATAAACACCGTAGCAGAGCACGGGTATCTGGATGCTAGTAAGTAATGAAAGAGAACTAAAGACAATATCTCTCTAAACGCTTGTCAACATTTCAACATGACTAACGGTAATTAGTATAACCTTTATTTTATTTTTATACCCAAAGTTGATTGAACTAAGTGTGAATGTTATAAAGATTGGTATTTAACTCTGCCATCTAAAAACTTTTCGCGCTTAAATATCTTTAAGATTTACTTTATCTGATAATTTTCTTATTGTTGTCTGGTAATATTTTTAGTCATTATGACTACTGAGTTAGGTTATTTACATCATTCTTTACGTTTGTTAAAATAATGTGGTACAAAGCCTTTTTATTATTTCCTGCTGAAATGGTTTTTAGTTTCAGCGCATCGTTGCTATATCCTTTTTGGCATTTCATTCTAAAGAACAAGTATTATAATTTTTTATATTCTTATAAGTAGCTCGTATATTATTATTTGCACCTTTAAAACCAGCAGCTAGCTTAAGAATTTAAACACTTTAACTATTATATCTATTATCATCATATACATAAACTAATGGGCTTTTTAACTACTGGATAGACCTTACTTTTCTATCACTTGGAGTTTTTTTTGTTAAAATTAGATTTTACTTTTTGTGCTTAAGTTTGACATTCAAAGTTGGACTAATTTCCTCCCCTTTAAGCTATTTTCTTATTGCAACTAATACATTGAGGAAATCTAGTTAATTATACCTGTTAGTTTGTTCTATTGACGTGAGCATGACTGAATGCAAGGTTTAATCTAAAAATAAAAAACATTGTTCGCTCATTTTATTTATTGTATGAGAAGTTTGTGGAGCAGCTTCTTGGTTTCTTTTTTGAGATTTACTTTCCTGAAAGTGATTTGCAATATATTTTATTTGGGCGGATGGCAAAGGTATGTATTGTAAATACTCGTTGGTTATACTGGCTTTAAGACTGAACTTTTTATATTCTATAGTTAATCTAAACATTGCAAATGAGCTTTATAATAAACAGTATAAAATTGCAGCTTTTTTACTCAACATATTTGTATTGTAGATCAAGAGCTACCCCAAGAAGTAAAAGCTCACCTTGACCAAAGATCTGAATTGAATAGAGCGTTTCTTTACGTTCTAGATTCAATTGTTGCTAAGCAGCGCCTATTTAATTTTGAAGACAGTCTTAAATATTATTTGAAAGAATCTAAAAAAATTACGGAAGAAAACCCTGAACTTGAATGTTATCTCAGGGAAACTGATGTTGATATTTTTTCATTGAATCATGACGAACCTATATTACCTAATAAGCCTGCTTTCTATCAACCCTCTCCAATTATCCAACCCATATCCGATGAAAAGGCTTTTGTCAATAGACCTCCTTCCATTCACCCTTTTGCACCCAAATTACCTTCCCGCCTTTCAAGTGTTGTAAGGGATGTCGTACCAATTAACCCAGACACTTCTAAGAATAGAACTTCCCATGTTTCATCACCTCATAATTCCGGTACTTTTGAAAAAGAAAAGCGCCCATACTTTGACAGTTATTTTGACCCAACCTCCAAAAAGCCCAAAAAACCTTAGATGATCACTAATACTTTGCTTATCACTGTTTACCGCATCACCTAGGAATCAAACTAATTAATGAGTTCATTCTGGAAATAAATTTTTATTTGCTTCTAGTTATGTTCTAGTTTAACTGATTTGTTTTGGTATTTTTTGCTAGATATGTCTTTATGTTTCTTTGAATTTTTTAGATGTGTTCATCAATCTACAATATATTATCAGTAAAAGCTTAAAGGTATCTAAATGAGCATATTTTACAATTAGTTTCCTTAATGTTAAGTATTTAATTTGTTAGGCTTAAATTTAATTTATAGTTTGCATTTATGACATAAAACTGATCTGCTTTAAAAAGCTTTTCCTAAAAATCTTAGATTGTTAATTTTAATAACCAAGCTTTACACTTTACCTTAAACTAAAAAATGCTATCCTATTTGATAATCTAGTGCCTAAAATAAATTTGAGTTTGGTATGGTTTATTGTGATGTTTATTAAAATATTTTAATACAAAGGTTCCCAAAATTATTTCGCTGAAAGACCCCTTCTCATTGCTAAACCTGGCTTAAATAATTTAATAGTCAAGAAGATATCAAATATGTTCAAAAATAAATATATAACATGCTATCTTTGTAATAATAATTGATGCCGCTTTTTATACAAAGCTAGAAAAATTTGTTGCATGTACTTCACATCAGGCACAAAACAGAATTAAATTTTTGATTAGATCAGTGGTTCCTAAATTGGTTCGTACGGATCCCCAAATTAGTCTTAATTTGCCACTGAGCCCCTCAGCGGTTCCATGGTCCCCTGGGCTCCGTATGAACCACTTTGTGGAACCACTGTATTGATATGTCAAAATTTCTGGAATAGTCATAGGTATAAGCAGATAAAACGATAATTGGGTATTGGAGTGCAATGTAATATAAACAATAAAAGGAGAGAATAATTTTGACTTGTATAATTCAAACAAGTATTTTCTTTACAAAAATATGTTGGCTTGAAGAAAATAAAGTATCAGCCAATCTTTATAAAATCATTATTTTAACTAAGTAAATATAAGTCATTAGAATTTATGTAGAGAATGAATTATATAAATAAAGGTCCTGAATATATAAAATGCAAAGTATACTTGTAAATTTTAACTAAAGTATAATGTTACACTGGGTGGCATTATTATTGCTAGTTGATAGCTTTGATATACTTTTAATGCTTGGTTTATGAACTTTAATTATATGTTTAAGATTATTATAATATGTGGTTGAAAGATATTCTTAATTACTGATAAGTTTAATTTTTAATATAGCTTATTATAGAAATCTAATAGCTAATTTTATCTCGCATGTGTTATATAATGTTAGAAATTTGGTTGACCACATTATCCATCTTGCTTGCTGATTAAAATTTCAAAGGCTGCTAAGCAATCTATTATTCAGAAATAGTTGCCAACTAAATTATTAGTTGTAATTAACCAAAGGATATAATCTAATGATTGGTTTTTATAAATAATTTGTCAGGGATTATCTCCAACAATATTGAATAAGCATTTCAATGAGGGCTTGATAGCCAATAGTTGAATTTCCAGGATGGATTGTCAAGCAGAGGTGATGAATGATTAGGGTCATTTTTACAAAGCTACCAAAGCATTTTAATGCTTGTTTCTGCGGTAGCTAGTAGTCTAAATCAAGTAACATGGCTCCCAGACCATCTGTGTAGGGTTCCTAACATAAAGAGATGGCTGCTGATCTGTGAAAGGTTATATTTCTGAGGATTAACTAAAAAAGAAATCCATCATCATTTAGAAGTTAATCCTAAGGGTCAGAGGTTTTGGGAGACCAATCAGTAGATTTTCAGAGAATTATCTGAAAAGTTATCCACCTTCTGCTATAAAGACCCCTAGCATTTTCTAATAAAAAATATAGTTCAACTGAAATATATTTATTATATTTACTTCTAAATTAAAGATTGAAAGAAATACAGGTCCCTAGTTATTTTTCTCAAGTTTGTTTTCTAGAGTAGATTTGTTGCCACTTATTATAAAACTTAACCTACTAATTGTCACCATACAACTAGTATTCTTATTATTTTACAACCAACCTGTGAAGTAAACTACTCAAAAGGTTACACTTGATGCTCACACAGGGGCTTAGTTGAGTCTTATTAAATAATACAGCCATGCTATTGTTCAGGGTGAGAATCAACAGTTATGAAAGGAGCTGGAGAGTGTAATTAGACCACTCTGATGTCAGAATCTCAGGATGATTTATCCAGAATGGAGAATTGCGTTACAAAGGTGGAATAAGAAGTCAACCTTGTCACTGAAATTAATATTGAGTTATCTGGGAAAACATCCAAATTAGAGCAAAATATTTCAAAGTGAAGAAGGATCTACTCTTGTTTGAAGTAGCATTTTAAGCTAAGGTGGGGAAAATTTAGCTATTATGGGAGAAACATGGTCAGCTCCAGAAACAAGTACATCTTTTGGAAAAACATCAATGTACTTGTATTTAATTAGAAACTGAGATTGGTGACCAGGACCTATATCAAGATGAAAGCAATATAGGAAGCATTCAGCATGCTTAAAATATGCCAAGTGCCTATGCAGCATTTTGGTAATGACCCCCAACAATACACCAACTGGTGCTAGAATGGCTAGTCACACTGATTGTCCTGCAAACAAGCCTGTGGAAACTGAGGATTTTTGTCCCACCCCAAAAATTGCTACCTCTTCATCAGGATAATGCCAGTTTATTTCAGATTGTTCAAAATGACCATGTTCATTTTCAGTGATTGCCAAAAAGCCATTACTTTTATCAATTGATTAGATACTGCTTGTTTAAACTTAATATTAACCCATTTGTGAGGGAAAAATTGATCATATAAGAAGGCAAAAAACAAAGCTATTTTTTCCTGTAAGCATCACTTTTGTTTACAGGTGATTAAATTGATTCAACCAATTACAACTTGTCTTAATTGTGCCGTCCAATCAGGGGATGATAAAGCAACTGAATCCACTGAACTCACACACCTATGCAGCAGCGATGAAGGGGAACAGCATGGGCCAGAAGGCCCAGCTGCTCAACTTTAACCATAGTGCAAAAAAGGGACCATATGTCCCAAACAGTGACTATCTCAAGATGGTCCAAGATTTTCACTGAACTGGCAACATCAGCCACGCATTTCCCATGTCCTCTCATGAATTTGGTGTGCACATTAACTTTAGAGTTGAGGAACCTCTATGAAATAAAGCAGTATGTCAGGCTATCCCATGACGCTTCCCAGAAGCTGTAAGTTGACTGAAAAACTCACAATGGGAACCTTAAATCTTGGCTTCGCTACTGATGAGGCTTCAGATGCAGCCATAGCTGCCCCATTTGTATTCACCTACACTAAGCTGAGAGAAGGCAAGGAGCCTGAACAAATTAAAGCCAATATCCCAATTACATGCACCCATTTTTGGGATGATGAAAACTTGTTTGTAGTACTAGAAGGACTCCCAACCACTGAAAAGTGGGACTACCTGGAGGCAGCGCTAACAAGCGGCCTGAGCGCATATGGAGAACTAGTCTATTTTTAAATGGAGAAAAACCGCCTCCTTCCCCACCTGGCTACAGACAAGGCTGTAGCAATGATACGCCTGAGCATGGATGCTGATGGTGACATCAATACTATACCAAAAAAGCATACATCTTGAACCCAAAGGGGAATCAGTCTCACCCTTTCTCAGTCCGCCCAGAAAAGAGCCCACCCATATGCACGAGCTACAACAAAGTAGAGAATAAAAACAATGCCTGTCTGGCTACATGGGAGGGAAGAAAGTTTGAGTGTGAAGAAAGTCTGAAGGATATAGATCAGGGGGACGCATTAACATCCCACCTCTGGGGATCACAGGCTAACTATGAGGGTGGTCCAACCAGTCTCCCCAGAGCAACGTAAAGAAGCAAAGAAGGCCAGAAAGGCTGCGGAGAAGGACAAGCAAAAGAAGCAGAAGGAGGAGAAGGAAGCAGCAGCTTGAGAGGAAGCAGCCAAGCGCAACATTGAGCAACAACAAGAGCACCTCTCTAGTATGACCGCCCCTAAGACAGCCCAGCAGCCGCAAGATTATGCGCAATGGGCATTATAATCAGAAATGGATGACGCACACTTCCTACCTGTACACAATGGAGCCCAACCCATTCAAGTACCAGTCAACAAACCCATTTCACAAAGCCAACAGTTTCTCAACCCTCAATGGAATGGAGGACAACAGTGCTCACTGCATGGAGAACCCAAATCGGAACTCTGGGCCACCAGAATGGCAATCAAGTACACCACCAGCCCAAACCATTTATGAGGGTCCTATAACTAGGTCCAGACACAAGCAAGCCACCGCAGCTGCACAGGGTCAATATGGCCCCATGCAGTCATAGCAGGTGTGCTGGGCTCGCTAACAATTGGGACTCTCAACATAGCAGAACTCTCATCCAATAAGTCTCTGGATAAGAAACGAGGGCTCCTGCTAAACCCACCAGTGGATGTGCTTGCCTTGCAGGAGAGCAAGTGCACCACTGGAAAGGAAGAAGAGTGGTCCAGGCTCTTTCTCCCTTCGCAAACATTCTGGACCAGCTTTTGTGGATTTGTAGTCAAAGCAACAGCTGCCATCACAATCACCAAATACTACTCTCATTTGGAAGGAAGGGTTCTAGTTCTAGCCTTCAAATGGAAGAACCAATCATATCAGGCCGCTTCAGTATATGCCCCTGTTGAAGCGAACAAAAAAGAAGAGTTTTTGAGCAACCTAATTGACTTGAACCTTCCAGAAGAAACGATTTACCTAAGGGACTTCAATTGCTGGCTGGACGGAACTTGTGACAGATGGCCAAATGTCACAAACCCAACAATAGGATTGAACCAATTACAGCAATTAATGACATCAAAAGGTCTTCTAGACGCCAAACCAATCTCAGAATCATACTTTCCAAATCTGACGCGGCCAAATATTGTAGGTAATCAACTAATCAGCGCCACTAGACTGGATTGGATACTCATACCTGTGTCATTGGAATCACAAGCTGAAGATTTTACAACAATTGACCTACATCTATCAGACCACATATTGGTGAAAATTAGTATCCAATCAAAGGAAGAACCACCCAAAAACCAACGTTGGAAAAGGATGCTGCCAAAGAACGTGAATCTGGTCCAAGTAGAAGATCAGACAAAAAGACATGTAGATGAACTAGCCAAATGCACTGACTCTGATACCTTATGGCAGCAGTGGCAAAGGTTAAAAAAGGAAAATTCTATCCGCCCCAGCCCACACAGCATCCCGTCGCACAAGGAAGGAAATAGCAGAACTTTCCAAAGCTCAGAGAACATTAAACCATCTGGAAAGATACCCACCCCTTAGCGGCTACTCACCACAGTGGGCTAGAGATTGGGTGAAACAGACACTAATTGTCAAGAAACACAAACAACTCCAAATGCACATGGAGGCCCTCCAAGCAGGTGCCAGATGGGCTGTTCAGGGGGACCGACCATCCAAGTTTTTCTATCAAACTTACAAAATGAGGTCAAAAAATGCCAGTCTCACTGAACTCCAAACATGCGAAGGCCAAACCACTAGCAACCCAGAAGAGGTAGCATCCATCACCCACTCCTACTACTCAGAACTGTATAAGGCAGCCCCAACAGAGGAAGCTGCTAAGAACTACTTCATCAATGCTGTTCCCAACCACGCCAAGCATTTAGCCAACCTTGTTGACCCCATAACGGAGGATGAGCTAGCACAGGTTCTACGGAGGCTCCCTACCAACAAGTCACCAGGACCAGACGGCATCCCCTATGAGTACTATAAAGCACACTATGAAGTAATAAAGAAGCCCATGCTATCTCTCTTTAACTCAAGTCTGCAAGAGGGGAGGGTGATCCCAGGAGGCGCAGAAGCCTATACCATAGTGCTCCACAAAAAAGGGGACCGTACTGACCTGAACAACTGGCGCCCAATATCTCTAATCAACGCGGATATGAAGATAATGGGAAAGATAATGGCTAAGCGTCTCTCAGAAAAAGCCAAGGAGTGCATTGCCCCACAACAGCATGGTTTCACCCCAGGGAAGAGCATTTGGGACAACATCCACCAAGTAACAAACACACTGGGAGGAGCATCTAAGGGCACACTCTGCTTTCTAGACCAAGCTAAGGCATATGACAGAGTTGACTGGGAATACTTGGCGGCAATACTTACAAAAAGGGCTTCCCCAAACCCTTTATCTCATGGATAGCAAACCATCAGCTGTCATCCACCTTCTCAGTTTTAGGGTCTGCATTTATTTCACCTCCTGTCACACCAGAAAGAGGCCTCCATCAAGGGGACCCACTTAGCCCTATCTTGTACAACCTCACAATTGACCCCATACTATGGGTGATGGAGAAACAGTTAGCTGGCATTGAGTGCAAGGGGAAAAACCACTTGAGGTTTTGGCCTTTGCAGATGACTGTGTGGTAGGGGTCTCCTCCAAGGCGGATTACAAAAAGGTAGAGGAGATAATCAGCCTATATAAAAAGCCTCCCAAGCCAAACTCAACAAAACCAAATCCCAAGCCTTGGTGCTATCAGATGCTAAGCGCCCAGGCCCTAAAAACAAGAGGACAAAAAGAAAAGTCACAAACACAAGCAAAGTGAAGAAATGTAAAAAATCCAGCTTTATCCAACCACCCTTTCAGATGCCTTGCCCAAAGGAACCCATCAAACACCTAGGGATCCCCATCACAAGTGCAGGTATAGCTACTCAAGAGGTGGAAGAGAAGCTACTTCAGGATATCCAAAGGACAGTGGCAAGGTGGAAGTTCAGGAAGACATCTCTGGCTGGAAAATGTCACCTTGCCAACACTATGCTCTTCTCAAAAATTTGGTACCCTGCACATGCTATCGCCTTTAGCAATTTTTTAAAAAAACTCACATCAATTCTACAACCTTGGTTCTGGGGCTCATGCTCCCCCCAGCCAGGATCACCACACTAAGGGGGCCAACTTCTGAAGGCGGGATGGGGCTAATAGACCCTGAACGCAACGCTGCAAACATATTCATGAAATGGATCAGTGCTGCGACCTCACAAGAAGGGAGTCCGCCTCCATGGGCATCAGCAGCAAGGACCCAAATAGCCAGAAACCTAGCTCTCAGGAACCCAGGATCCCCAACCACCCTATTCAATTACCTAGGTTCACGCCCAGGGTTAGTAGGGCCATGGGACGCGACGCCTGAGGCCAAGGCGATGCTCCATTATTTTAAAATATTAAAAATAGAACCAAGAATCAAACTTAAACCTCATAAAATGCGCCATGGGTGAAAAATGAAAATTCTAAAACTCAATCAGCACCCAGCGCCACCAGCCAATGAAAATTCTGAGGGCCCAAGCATCCAGCCAATCCCAGAGCTGGATTTCTGGGGAATAATTCACTCTCCTGAACTCCATAATACTACTTGGAGAATATTGAGCAAGCCTCTACTCCACCCCAAAATTACAACCCTGCATTGGAGAGTTGCTAAACGACTTTTTTGGACAGGGGAGCACTCAAACGCCATGCACAGGCAGTGCACAGTGTGCAGCAAAAGAAGATTTGCTGCTCCACAGGTATGTTTCATGTAAAACAGCGGTAAGAGTCTGGGAAGAAGTGGTGCGCTTAGCACAGCTATGATCCACAAATCCCAACCACATAGCCAAGGACTGTCTCTTCCAGGCTGGGTCAAGGCATTGAGACCTTGATTGCAACAAGATAATTTTTGTTTTAGCATTATGGGCGATCCATAGTAACTGGGTTGCCGCCACTGAAAGCCCACAAGGGTCTGACCCAGCTAGGGCTGTCAATAACTTCCGCTTTAGTCTAAACAAAAACTTTGGCTACTGGCTGTTTGGGATGCCATTCCACCAAAACAGCATGCGCAAGTAGCATCTTGGGCCATTTCACACATGTTCAAAATTTCCATGGTGCAATGAACATGTTTATGGAAAGCCCATTTACCTAAGGAAATCAAGGTCTCCCCAACAGCAACTCACAGCAAGGCGCAATGCCAAGGTTGTGTGAATAGCATCAAAATTACTCTGTTCACAACCCACTTTAAAATATTTTCATTTACTTGCCTATCCCATCTCTGAGTGCATCATCTCCAGTCACATACTCCAAAATAAAAATTAAAAATTAAAAATTAAAAATTAAAAAAATTAAAAAAATTAAAAAGAAGGCAAAAAATGCAATTATGAAGCAATTCAACAGCCCTGAATGAATGACTAACTGAAAGCAGGAGTTCATGGGAATACAATTCCAAAAGATAAAACTTTAGGAGAATTTGCCAACTGTTTCTATGAAGAAGCGCAAATCCTGACAAGAGCTAACAGCATGAGTGATTTTGGCACTCACATTAACATGAAGGCAGTACTTTGACCTTATCAGGACATACACAATCCATGGCATCACCATTCACCAATGATAATACTACTTCTCAAAAATGGTGGAGCACCTGAAAGAATTGTCCTCCACTTTCAGCGCACCAAAGCAAAGTATAAAACAAAAACTGCCTTTCAGCTCAAATTTGGCAAAAAAGAATTCTGAGCCCAAAAAGGATTTCCCCAATTGAATGAGGAAAAAACCAAATAATACAAAATAGCCTAGTAATGCACCGCGCATCACTTATAACAGATGTAAAAATATTGGACATTGTGCTGCCTAGTGCTGGAGTAAGAAACTAAAGGATCAGATGAACTTCATCCAGGAAAACAATGCCTATGAGGAGTCAGGAAAAGGACCTGCAGTCTATATGAGGAAAGATATAGATCCACAAATTTCCCAGTCCCCCATACAAGCTCAACAAAATTAATATCCTTGACCTGTTTGTGGATGTACCTTTTTATGATTCTCCTCAGCAGAGCAGAGGTCCAAATATTCATGCAATAACTTAATTAAAAGTAAATGCAACTAATCCAAAAAATTATCTTAGAAGTTGCTCAACCCTATATATCAGCAACTATTGGAGAGAAATAAAACGCTGATGTATTATCCAAACTGCTGGCAATTATTTCAGTAGAAAATTGTGCTGATAACCTATTCAAAAAAATCATAAAAGGAAAATTGGAGGGTGAGCCACCAGAAGTTTTAAGCAGCATTATGAAAATCATGGAGGGAACAGAACAAAAGAATGGACAGTTATTTAAACTAGTGAATGATAAAAGGCTTATGTTCCCAAAATCATCCAAACAAATGGAAATAATTTGCACCACTTAAAAAGACATTGGCCATGGTGGCCTCATGAAACTTTAGAGCACATTTGACAATAATACTATTGGGAATCATTAAACTACACTATGGCAGATTTCCTTTCCTGTTGTGTATAGTTTCAGATCCACAATCCATACAAAAATGTGGTCAGATATTGGTTAGTGAGACCAATGTTTGACTGGAATACAGTATCAATGATGTCATGGGACCTCTAAGAACAAGCACTGGATGAATACATTATCATTGTTGCAATCAATCACCTGACCATATTTATTGAAACCAAGGCTACAGTTTGGGATGATGCAATGAATATGGTAAAAGTTATTCTGGATCAAGTGATATATTGGTATGCTGCCCCCAAGTGACCCTGAATGATAATGGAACAAACTTTACATCCTTTGTCATACCAATAAAATGAACTGATGGGGGTCAAATGAGTCATATCAGTCCCATATCAGCTAAAGACTAGTGGACTAGTTAAGAGAGTGAACACTACCTTAGCCACTAGGTTATAAAAGCTGGTTGCAGGAACAAACGTCTGCTTGGGCTTTGTACTTAAGTTCAGTGACATTCACCTATAGTATAGGCTATCATTCCTCAACTGGGAAAACACCCTTCAGATTGCTCTATGAAGGAAAGCCGCCTTACCACTATTTCTATATTCAACATTGGAGTTAACTTCAGGGATGAGTCCTGATCAATATTTATAACGATTAGCCAACATTATGATTCATTTACAATCCCAAGCGTTTGCTGAAACCCTTAAGAAAAAGATCCAGGATAAAAAATACAATGATAAGGAATGACTGCCAATAAAAAGATTTGAAATTGGGGATAAAGTATCCTCTGCGACATGCATGGATTTGGCCACCAAAATAAACTGGATGCCTTATGGACAGGTCTTTTCAAAGTAATTTAAAATTGGCAACAGATGCCTATATGATCAAAATATCCTTAATGGTCATATAGTTAACCAGGGTCAAAGCAAATTATTAAAAATTAGCCTATAAAATATACAAAAAGAAACATATAAAAAACATCAATAAAAACATAAGAAAGAAAAAATGAAAGACTATATTATAAAATCACCTAATAATTTGTTACACTCAAATCTTCTAATGTTGTTACACACTATCATTTGGCATGGCTAGCTTGGGTTGCAACTGGGTCTGCCAGAATTAGTCCTAAGGCACTAAAGTATGTCAGTAGGATCAGGACGGGCTGAAACTAGATCTGCCATGAGTAGTCCCTAAAAATGATTCAGTAGGATCAGGACAGGCTGAAACTAGAGCCGTTGTGAGTAGTCCTTAGGAATGAATAAGATCTGCTTTGTTTTTGAACTGAGAGCCCAACCTGGGGGAGTACAGGTTTTCCAAGATATGAATGGCAACAATGATCAAAGTAGTTCTGGTATGGCATAATGCTGTAGGACCGTGCTTTACAGAGACAGCAGCAAGAAGGAGACCACTGAACTAATGAGTTGGTTAAGATTTGTAGATATACCTCTGAACTAGACTTGTTGATTAAGTATTGAGAAGAAGCAATTGCCACTGAAAAACTGTCTCACTGGGTAATCTGGTCAAGCGGGGGGATGTGTTGAAAATTTGGTTGACCAAATTATCCATCTCACTTGCCAAACAGCATTTCATAAGTTGTTAAGCAATCTATTGTTTGGCAATGGTTGCTGACTAAATTATTTTCTGTAATTAACCAAAAGATATAATCCAATGTTGGTTTTGATTAATGTTTTGTTGAGGATCATACCCAACAATGTTAGATAAGCATTTCAATGAGGGCTTGATAACCAAAATTCAGATTGCCAGGGTGGATATAAGAAGAGACGCTGAACAATTAGGGTCGTTTTTATGAAGCTACCAAAGCGTTTTAATGCTTGTTTTGGCAGTAGCTAGTAGTCATAACAGGTAACACGGCCCCCAGACCATCTGTGCATGGTTCCTAATACAAAGGGGTGTTTACTGATCTGTAAAAGGTTACACTGATGAGGATCAAAAAAGACAAATGAATCTGCCATAATCCAGAAGTTAATCCTAAGGGTCATAAGTTTTGGGAGACCAATCAGTTGATTTTCAGAGAATTATCTGGGAAGTTGTCCGCCTTCTGCCTATAAAAACTCCTAGCATTTTCTAATAAAAATATATTTCAACTGAAATAATTTAGTATATTTACTTCTAAATTGAAGATTGAAGGGAATACAGGTCCCTAGTTGTTTTTCTCAAGTTTGTTTGCCAAATTGAATTTGCTGCCACTTATTGTGAAGACTAAACCTACTAGTTTTCACCATACAACTAGTATTCTTAATATTTTACAATCAACCTGTGCAGTAAACTACTTGAAAGTTTACATATGATCTTAGTTTTTTATAGCTACAATTTTTTGAGGCTTAGTTGGTGTAGCGTGGTGACTTCTACGCTCTACTTGCAGGGGTTTGATCCTATAAAAGGGACTTTGAACTTTATACTAACTGAACCTTTGTGTGCAGACAAAGGTCTCATCTCACAGAGCACCATATAAAGGATACTATGCGGTGTTTATTACTTTGTCTCTGGTGCAACATTGGCTATGCCAGAGATGACTTCCAAAATCATCAATGTAGTTCAAAAAATGTGGTACAATTTTCATATAATTTATGGGGTATTTAAGGTTAATTATTCAGCCTCTGGACAATATTATCCAGATTTTGAGTGCACAATTGACAGTGCTTTAATGGGTCTAACAGTGCTTATATTTAGGATAAAATCAATGAAGAACTTTGTGTGATGATATAAAGGGTTCAAGCAGTTAAAAGGATGATTAATGCTTGCATACTTTTGACTATAACAGTACATAAATTCTGTAAAAGTATCACATGCACTTAACTGATAAGCAAAGCAATAATTGAAGCAAATTTGCAAAAAGATTTAAAGACTAGAGTCAAGTCAACATGCCACATGACAAATCCCCTCTTGACTTGGATCATGCTTCAAATACTTTCTTATTATAGGAGTTAAGTTTTATAATAGGCTTTTAAGATTTTTATTTGAACTCTGTTGATGAAACTTCCTGTCATGGAGTGTGATGATAATAAGACTGGCCTGGAATTCCAGGTGATTGAACGCCCAGAACCCCATCCAGAATACTTCAGGCACATCTATCCATATTGATGGATGGAAAAGGCAGAAGCCACTAGGACTGGCCAGGATTTCCAGAATTAGAAATTATTGCCACTAAAGGTCTAGAAAAACTCTCAAACTCTTAAATGAATTTGGATTTTTAACAATTTTTATTTAAACAAAAATGGTGAAAAGTCTCATGAATGTGTCTATATTGCTCACATTTTCAGATAGGTGGTGGGGAAGGCCCTACCCCACAATCTGGGAACAACATGCTAGCAAGAGGGGAAACAAGGCACCGCAAAGGAGGATGGTGCCCAAAGCCCCCAGGGTGAGGGTTGAGAAATTCAGTTACATGAGACCTCCTGGAGGTAAGCAAGTGTTAGATTTTGATGGTTGACTTGAAAATAAACCTTTCGAGAAACCATCAATGCTAATAGATTAATCCCATTGATATGTCCCTTGATCCTTCCCAATTTATCCACATAAATAAATATATTCCAAATCTGCCTCAATTGTACTTAAATTATCCCAATTAACATAGCTAATAATAGCTATGATATAATTACACTATGGCCAATTATGGGATCCACTTGGGTGAACCAAGTGATATATGGCACAAACCTAATTGCATTTATGATTTTAATGCAGAAATTATCAATGAGTTTTATTTTTAATGTATGTCATTCATAATTGCAATTGGAATGATAGTACTTGCACATGGACGGCCCAAAAAGGGAGTACCTAGTACTATTGAGAGGCCTGCTGACATCCTGATTAGGGGTGCATCATAATTTAAACTCTATATTTTTATGCTCCCCATTGTTTGTATTTCGTCAGCTGTATAACAAAACATAATTGGGCTGATTGAGAGGCGAATATACACCTCTGAGGTGCTAATATTCAGCCTAATAATTTTACTGATTATGAGAGTAATAGTGCTCTAATTGGGCTTTAACAATTGTATTTTAGTTAATTCAAGGGCTGAATTAACTTGGGGATATTCTAATAACCACTTCCATAATCCATAGCGGATTGGCATGGTTTTAATGAACTCACCTAATATATGTTTATGGTCAGGAGATGCCCTAGAGGTATAAAATACCGGTGCCTGGCCTTAAAATAAAATCATCATCTTTCTGAATATTAGTACTTTCATCTTATTTTGTCTTATCTTAATTTGACTTTCATATTAATAAGTGTAGACAAACATTCAGGGAGGCTTGTCATAATTACCTGTGTCTGGAGAGTTCCCGATTAGAGAGGTAAAATATACCCAAAAGAAGACCATAAGAGTCATTTATTGTTGTTTGGCTTTGTGAGCTTCCAAATGATTAGAAAATACTATAAGATACATAGCATAATCAAGGATTTATCAGCCAAAACTCTTCACAACTATTGAAGCAGGAATACATTTATAAGTGAGCTAGTCCTCAATTTCTCTTAGCAAAAAGTACAAAAAAGATACACATATTCAAATAAAATAAACGGATCTTTATTATTATCAAGTTGAACAACAAAGAAGTTTGGTCTCAAAAAAACCATTAGTAAACAACTGAGGAATCATCATCCATCTTGTGAGGCACTGAGTCTAATTAACCCATTAATCCAATTTTCATCCCTTATTGTACTGTAGCTCAAGTAAGCCTACACTCAAGTGACTGTCTGAAGCTGTGTTTCCCTGATTTAGCAATAATTTAAACTGAATGGAACTTGAAGACCAATTCTCCAAATAACTTTAAATTTCCATCATAATTTTCACATTAGCTGTGCATTTTAATGATGTGTATGTAACACTCATCTGACCATCATATGCTCCCCAGAGCCAACTTGGAAATATCTTTCCTTTACCTAGTATTGGTTTAGAGTATGCTTCAGGTCAGTCAGGCCTGCCAACTTTGCCTTCTTAGCCTTCTCATTCTCAGCATTATTCCTGCAATCTATAACCTCAAGGATGTCATTTAACCATGACATTACCCTTCGCCTTTTTGGGGCTCCACCCCTCCTCCAGGGTCTTAAGCCAAAGAAAAGTTCTTATGAGCAGAGCCAGTTTCATACTGCAATACCTGGCTTAGCCTTAGGTCCTGCCGCCTCTGGGAAATGCTCATGAAAGGCATAAATAAAGTTCTGAGCATGGATACAGTCACATGTTATTACCCAGCTATACTCTGCACATCAAACCCTTTCCATAACACCAGGTACTCAAGTCTTCTCCTCACGCAATGAGAGGCTACAATCTCCTATACCTCCCACTCAAGTGCCCCATCCATAAGATATGCCTCTGGGGTCGCTAGTGGGGAACTTTCAAACAAGGTCAGTTTGCTTTCATGAAACTTGGCAAAGCTCTGAAATGACTGGGGAAGATCCAACTGGTACAAGACATAACTTACCTTCTTAAAAATGCAGTAAGGTCCTATCCTTTTTGTGCCCAGTTTTTTTTACATGGCTGTTTTATTGGAATATTTTGGGCATCAAGCATCACTAATTATCCCTCCTTGTATGCTAGACCCACCCATCTCTTACTGTTGGCGTTCTTTATAAGTCTGGATAGCGGCATCAAGTTTGCATTGAACTCTTTATCTACCTTCTTGACAGACTTAGTAAAGACCACCACAGCCTTCAACTTTGACCCAAAAATGGTTCCATATTGAAAGTGAGTTTAAGTCATAATTGGCAAATAATAGAGAACATCCAATAGAAGCATTTTGTGCGTTGTTATAGCTAAATTGGGCTAAGGGAAGATGAAAACCCAATCTTAATGGTCTGATGCAGTGTAACACCACAAGAACTGCTCAAGGAACTGGTTCACTCTCTCTGTCTGCCTATCTGATTGATGGTGGTAGGCAGTAGAACATCATGGATGAATCTAAAAATTTTTACACAATTTTTCCTTAAACATTGATATGAACTGGGGTACATGGACAATAGATATCCTCTTGAGGCACCCTTGTGGAGAAAAACACGTGATAAACAAATGTTTGTCCATCTGCGTTGCTGTTACCATGGTGTTACATGGAATAAAAAAGGGGGACTTAGTAAACTTGTCCACCAATACCATGATAGTATCATACCTCTCTGACAAGGGTAGTCCACAATAAATTTGACTGAGAGGGAATTTCAGGGTCCTGCTACCTTCTGGACTGGTACCAACAATTCCACGAGAGGCTAATGATTTAGATTCAACTTATTGAAGACCAGGCACTCCTTAGCATACATTGCAACATTTGCGTCCAATACCTTCCAATTATAGGTATGGTATATAAGCTCCAAAGTCTTTGCTTTCTCAGGATGTCCTACAGTGATGCGCTCAAGGTGCTCCTTAATTATTTCCAAATGGATTAGGACGCAGGAACCCATACGCCCCAGAACCATATCGCCTCCTCTTTGACATGTACCACTCAGTGATATCCTCCCAATTCAACTTGAATTTGGCGAGAACCATAGCATATTCTGATGATGGGGACTTGGAAAGGGTGACCTTACTAAACATCCTATATTCCTTCAGGTTCTACAGTGAAGAAAGAACTGGCATGTATGATGGTGTGGGTGGTTGCTCAGATTCAATTTTACTAGGAGGGATCATTAAGTGGGTGTTATGCAACACTACCTCCTTGGGATTAGGTGCCAACGCAGGATTTCAGCTCAGAGCGTCAGCCAAACCATTTTAATTGCCTTTGTAAACTATAAGAGAACACAAGTTGAGAAAGAGTCTCATGCCACTGGGTTTGTCGTGAGGTCAGGACATGAGGAGTGCAATAATACAATAGGGCACAGTGATCTGTGTGGATGTGGAATGGCTGGGAAAAACTATATAAACGATGACGTCAATAGGTTAGTGCCTCCACTACCGCCAAGCGTTATTTGTCATAAACTGTGTAATTCAACTTGGGCAGGGACAAACCTCTAGAAAATATCCCTCAGGATACTTGACTTTATCCTCACACTCCTGCAAGAGTGCAGCAGCTATGAAAAAGTTGGAAGCATCCATGCCACTATAAACTCCCTCTCAGGTTTCACATGATGGAGAAAAGATGTGGACAGCAGAGTTTACTTCATTGCTAGGAAGACATCCTCCAGTGCAGAGGACCACTGAAGAACTTTGGCACCACTAGCCTTATATAAATGTGCCACTACCTCAGAAAGACTTAGCGTAAACTTTTTCAGGAAGGTGCAAGCCCATAAAAAGCTCTTCAACTCCTTAAGTGAGGTTGTCTTGAGCCACTCTCTTCCTTCTCTCTGTCTGGAGTAATCATATGGCCTTTGTTGAAAATGATGTTGCCCAGAAGGTGACCTGGTGTAAGGCCTCAGAGGTCATCCATCAAGCTGGACAGGGGTGTTCACCCTTTTAGAACCAAAAAGGGTTTAAATCCCAAGGCCCTCCCTCTCACACAGATCTCTGACCTAGGGAATACCCTAGATGAGAGATGGGTGGCTACTGCCCCGCCCTGTTTGCCACAAGCCCCTCCTACCCTCAACCCCTTCCCAACCTCATCCTAGTATCAGAATCTGCAAGTTTTTATTTAAAAAAAAAATTAAGCAGCTTTGTAAATGATTTAGGAGGATTCAGAAGCCCCCACAATAGTCTCCAATCTCTTCCCACAATTGATAGTTCAGCCTGAAGTTAATCTTAAAGGGGAAAAACTTACCTAGAAAGTGAAATTTGAGCAAAAAGTCAAGGAAAAGAGGGCAAAAACAGGTTTTAAACTTGTCACTCCAGACAAAATCAAAAAATGTGATTTTGGATATTCAGAGTTTGGGAAAAATGACTTGAGAATAGCTTGGACGTCAACTGATACTATCAAGGCATAATCAAGGATTGAATCCATTATCTAACAGATAAAAAAATAAAATGGATCCCCTATCACAATTGGGCTTAGTAGCTGTTTACCCCCCTTTTCAGCATATAACCCATCGCCCTGCTAATGGTAGGGTGTTGGGTTATTCTCTTATTATCATTACCTTTAGTTTATTGAAAATTTATCATTTGAAATATTTTAGGTATTTTAATAAACAAATGCAAAATATGGGCACCAATGCACTGGGTTGGAGCTTGTCCAAAACCACCGTCAACGTGCCCACCCAGAGTTCATTGAAACTAGCGGAGCCTTGTGGACCTAAGTTAGCCCTTTGGGTCTTGGCGTACCCACATCAAAAGCCAGGTCTTTCCAAAGCACGCTGGGTCCCAACACCTGGGACTTGAAAAAACTTGCACTTACTGACTTTCAGGGTTAGCTTCACTGCCATCAAATGCTCAACCACTTGCCTTAGGTAAATTGCGTGGGATTCTGGATCAGGAGAATAACTAAAATGTCATCCATTTAGGCTACCGCGCATACGCCTAACATCTCCCCAAGGCTGCATCAATATGATGCTGGAAGATTGCAGGCTGTTTTGAGCCTAAAAGGCATGTCCTAGAATTGAAAAACCCTTCCTGGTATGTAATGAAGTGAGCCATTCCTGACCCTTTCTGATAAGAATATGATTGGAAGCATTCAAGAATTCCAATTTTGAGAAGACCTTGACTTTCTCCACATAGAGAGCAATTTGTGCTTCCACTGGGAGTGGATGCAGATCCAGTATGGTAACATTGTTTAGATTGCCATATTCCACGCAGGGGAGTAGAGTCCCATCTGCGTTCTCCACAAAGAAGTGGTGAGGATACCAGAGAGTTCTTTCAAAAGATGGTCCCTTAAGCTAGCTGCTCCATGACCTACACATTCAAAGTGCCTCCTCCTGTAAAGTCAAAGGGTAGATGGGAGAGGAAATGCGCTTAAGTCCACTGTGAGTTTGAAGTCACAGCCAGACTCATAATGTTCTGGCAGAACATTTGCAGAGGCCGCGTCAAAGGAATATTACAATCCCAATAAGCATGAAGGTATGTCACTTCAGGGTGGCTTTATCAGGGGTGTAAGGGTAAGCTTGTGTACATTTGGCCATTGAGGAAAATTGCCTTGAGGGTCTCCTTCCAACATGGGGATTGCTAACTTCTGTCCACCCATAAGAGATAATGTCAAATTGTTATCCTTCAAATTGGTTTGGATATCAAACTTCCGCCACCACTCCACACCCAGGAAAATGAGTATAGGAGATTTTAACTGGCAAATTGATTGTCAGACAAATGTTATTTACCCACTTGGAAATCATCTAACCCATGAACCTTCAGCGTGGAAATACCCTGGGATGCCCCTTCCCTAACCATACCCCCAGGTAAGTAACATAACTCAAAGTATTCAGTCAGGTCCAGGCCAATAAAAATCTCAGAGGCTCTAGTATCTTCCAAAATAGGTGTGCTGAAATTCTCTGAGGGCGAGGAAAGATTAGCAGAAAGTAGAAAATAACCAGAATGATCATTATTAATAACAAACAATTTCAACAGTTCAACAGAGGGTTTCTCCTTAAACCTTATTTCACCACCAAGATGGTTTTCCCATCGATTAAGAGTGAAGGGTAGTTTGCAACCCTTATCACTGAAGATACATACCCACAGTATCCTCAGCAGCATATCTACCAACATTTTGAGCATTAGCGTCTGTTCAACTTCCTCAGTTTTCTGAATCATCCTGGGGGAAAGCGCTGGTTCTCAGGTGTGATATGATACATAGGAATTGGTGTAATACTAGACCCATTAGAGATTCTATTTGAATCGTTTTATCTACATAATTTACATTAGAAAACGCGTTTTCAGGCATCAATGATACAATGCTAATATGATAGCCAACTTCTCATCACTATCCAGCACCATCACAGCTAGGCCCCCACATAGAGTTTGGTTGATTCCTCAGGAGATATTAGGAGGGGAAATCATACAAGATGAGACTTTTAATTTAAATTTGGGCTAGATTCAAAAAACCCTCATATTACCCTGAAACTAGGGGATGAGCAGTGGTTAGCCCCACCAAATTAAAAGAAGAATATAGTTTTGGAAGCCATCTTTATAGTGGCCTCCACAGGTAACATCATTGCAGCCCAATTAGCTGAACCATTTAATAAAGTCTCAGGGATAGAACCATGACAACCTTTGAGTTTCTCTGAAACTGAAGAAATGGAAGGATAAGACTCCTTCCAAATCAAAGGCGCACACAAATTTTTGATGGCAGTATTTATAGAGGCTAACCCAAGTGAAACATTGATGGCCCAATTACCTGCTCCCTTTCCAGTTAGGGTGTGGAAATCACCCCAAGGAGCTTCAATCAGATGATCAAAGTTGGCAGGGAAAGCCTGCCCTACCAGAGTGTTACTTGCAGAAGTATCAATGATAAATGATAAAATTACGTTTTTACTACTTCAGGAACAGGTAATCCTGGGACATAAGCGGATTCTAAAAAATAAGGGCATCAAAGGTGCAAAATCGATATTGTGCAAATGTCCCACATAAGGTTTGAAAAGCAGTGAACTTGGGTTGCCCCATTTCCAGGAGGCGCTCTAAACCCTTTATCGCCTCTGCCACCCTCTACAATATTTCTCAAATTCAAAAGACATAGGCAGGAGCCCAGGGTAAGAGCCAACGCAGCCACTCAACGCCAGGAGAAGGCAAGTGAAAGCTAAATTTATCATAATGAAAAGAAGTGATGGAGGTACCATCTAGTACTAAAAAAAGAAGTGATGGGAAATTTGGAAGCCTGAGCAATCAGGTCTTTAGTAGACTAAACCTACCAAGTAACCGCTGAAAGTGTGGGGTTGCACCACAAGCAGTAAAAAGAGAAACGCAGAGCTGGCACACTGCCAAAACAAATAATAACACCCTGGCCAAAAGCATTGGAACCACGGTTCACAGCCAACGCACCCTATCACCACTAAGAGAAAATCCCACATGAAATAAATTTTAATGAGATCGGTGGAAAGGTTAATTGACTAATGTCATTAGTGTGTCTATAACGCTCACGTTCCCAGAGGTGTTGGGGAAAGCCTCACCCCACAAACTTAGAACAACCCACTAGCGAGAGGGAAAACAGAGCACACAAAGGAGGATGGTGCCCAAAGGCCCAGGGTGAGAGATAAACAAATTCTGTTATCTATGACATCCTGGAGGTCAGCAAAGAGTACAAAACAGATATAAAAATTAAATAATAAGGAATGGGGGTTTATTATCAAGTCAACCAATAAAGAAGGTTGATCTCAAAAAACCATTAGTTCTAACTGATGAATCATCATTCATCTTGTGAGGCACTGTGCCTAATTGAACCAATAAGCATAACTTTCCTACCCTTATTGTGCTGTAATTTTGAGTAAGATTGCACTCAAGTGACTGACTGAAGCTGTGTTTTCCCCAATTTCCAATATTATAAACTGAAAGGAATTTGAAGCCCTATTCTCCAATTTAAATGTAAAGTTCCATCATAATTTTCAAAATAGCTGGTGTGTTTTAACGCCATTATATAATGCTCATCTGACAATCACATGCTCCCTCAGAACCAAATTGGGCATATCTTGCCTTTACCCATCATTGGTACAGTGTGTGCTTCAGGTCATGAAGGCCTGCCAACTTTATCTTCTTGGCTTCCTCACGCTCAGCCATATTTCTGCAATCTGTACCCTCAATGATGTCATTTAACCATGTCAGAAAGGAAAAATGGAGTGATAGCAGAACTTGATGGGGTCCACAGCTTTATAAGCTCTCAGAGAAAACTGGGGAAATGAATAATTGCAATAAGTCAGGAATAATCTTGCAATTCAAATAGTCAGATCAGCATCCCGAAATTCTTACAACAGCAGATTAATTTTATACCTGGTCAGCCAACACACGCTCAAATTTTGCCACCAACTCCTCTCTTCTGACGCAATTTCACTTGGAAGATTGGAATCACTTTGTCCAGTAAGCAACATGGTGCGCCCATGACTAGGCCACACAGGTCTGGTATATCTAGTTGAAAAGGTGTTTATTGCACCAATACTTATCAGGGACAGGCTCACAATTAAAGGCGCCAAAGGGGCATGGCGATTGGGAGATCCAAAGCCTAAAACCAAAATTACTCATTATATTTTTGGCAGATTACAATTTAATTATATTAATGGAATTCGAACTGCCTAGGACAATCTTTCAAGGGAAAAATGCTGGCAGCTCTCTTCTGGCAGCGGCCAGGGGCCACCGCCACTTCCCCACACACCCTAGATTTTCCCTGCCAGCTCAAGGGTGGTTGACCTGGAGGAAAATGATGCAATACTCAGGGTTATGACATAACCCACCTTTTTCTTACCACTTGGGCTAAATCACCCAAGGTGACGAGAGGGACAGCCGCCAGCTTTTCCCCCTTCTTAGTATGAAATAGGAATATCTCCCAATTAAGCCTCAGGGGTTGCTCCCAAGAATTACACTTCCATTGACCAGATATTAGATACAATAAAAATTGAGTGGTATTTATTACAGAACTGTGTAAGGCTCTTTACATAAAGTTGTTTTTTTATAGATTGTGTCAAACCAATAGGCTTAACAGTAGGCCACTCTACAATCTTGCTCTAATATATGTAGTCTTTGGCAATACTAGTTATCTATGAACTTTTGGTTGATCTTGCGCACTAGAAATGTCACATAGGGTTTGTTCTGTATTGTGTAATACCTTGATCAGTCAAAAAAAGAATCTGAGGGTTAAATTTCATCCTAATCAGCCATAATAGAATAAAATAGAGGAGTTAAAAAGATTTGCTAACAAATAAGAATTGAAAAGATAAGTATTGTGATGCTGTGATGACCAACGCTATATATGAAAATATAGTGGGTCTAATGTACAGTGTATTTCAAGGGGGAACATCCCATGTGCCTCAATTATTAGGCATCCTGTATCACACCAAAAAGGGGGCCAAGAAGGTGGCCGTCCCCCTCTTCAGCCAGTGCAATTTAGCCCATATGGTGGACAAGAGGTGATTGATGGCGTACCACCTTAAGTTTGTCCCATTTCCCCCTATCTGACCATGCAAGAACTACTCTAGCGGATTAGGTGGGTGTGCGTGGAGATGGCGGAAGCAAGATGATGCCAGATGAAGGGTAATGGCAAGCATGTGTCCCCAGCGACAACCTTAGGGTCCGCTAAAGAGGCAAAAAATCCAAAAATTAATTGGGTCCAACTCCAGCAACAATTTTGGGTTCCGCTGAGGAGGCAAAAAATCTGAATAAGCTGAGGGGTCCAATTCCAGTGAAAACAACAATGATAAATCCATTTGATACCCAATGAGACTGGCCCCTGTGGCCTTGCCATGATGCTACCAGTCACCTAACAAACAAAGCATCGCCTAGTCCCACAAAATCAGGTAGAAGGAACAATTTAGTGGCCAAAGTCAAGTGAGAGTCAGATGGCCAGTTGAAGGTCTATTTGGTTTTGAGTTAGTCACAAGAATCATTATGTTGAACTTTGGTTGGGATTGTAATCTCTTCATTCATGCGTCCTCACTTATTCCCCAAACCCTAAGCTTTAAGGCAGATGACCCTCACTGGTACAGTTAACAGTCATTCTAATTTTATTGTTTGCAAAAAACCCCTGTTTTAAAAATTGGTGATATAGTTTTATTTAACCAAGGTAAGCTGACCAGGGGACAGACATTACCAAAACTCAAAGAGAAAAAATAAATCCTCACTGAATAAAATGAACGAACTGCCCAAAATGAGTGGATGACACACATAATGTGAACTCAACCAACCAGATGGGACAGTAAGAACCGCTTATCCCATCATGGCAGAAGGGAGGGGGATCAGGGGGCTCATCCTCAGCCTCTACTTCATCCCAAAGCAGGTCATGGGCTATGGTGGAGAGCAGGGGCGTCCGGGCATCAGTGGGATGTGGAGATATATTTCCAATGATTGGGGTAGTAGAATATATATGTTATAAAAAAGAGTTTCAACATATTTGGCTAAAGCTATTTCAGCTTTCATGCATGCATCAGGGAGCTTTACAAACGTGGCAATATTTAAATTTAAATTTTATTTAAGGCGGGCCTACCTGGGGACAATACCGCTTCAATTAGGGAAGTGAAGAAAATGAGAAAGGAGGGTAAAACACAGAAAACCTCCATGCGCGGCATATGATAGGCCAGGAGCTCCATGGACCGTCTTTGCTATTTTCTATCTCGGTTCAAGGCATTGGTGCGCAAAGCCAACACAGTCAAAATCGTCCCCTACCCAAAGTTCATTACCAGGATCAAACTCAGGAGGCAGTGGTAGAGGGTCCATACTCTACCACTGGGGTATCTTCCCTTCAAACGTGGCAATATTGGTGCAGGTAATCTTTGATTTGGGATTCCGCGCTACCACTGCCACATGCTGGATGGCGTCATTGGCGCCTTTGTGGGCTTCAATCAACATATTTTTTGTACCTTATTGGCTTTGGATGGAATAATGAGAGGATGGATTTCTCCTGCAAGCATCGCTACTGATTTGGTGGCAGCTTTGCGGAGAGGATGACAATCTGGCTTGCTGTTGCTTCAGCAGCCAGATGGTGGTTGCCATAGAACGTTTTAGCGTTTTTCTGAAAGGGCACATAAATGAGGGGATAGCTCACCATCTTGATCAATAAACACAAACTGCTTGATTTGTATATTGCAGTCTTCAATTATATTCCTGGACTCATCAATTTCAGCCAATAGATCCCAAGGATTTTGGTTGAATTAAATTGGGGAGTTGGCATATTCCTGTGGTTTGGTTGGTTTGTTGGAGGATGCATGGGATTGAACTAGGGTCCAATCCTGTGCTTGATTGGATGGAGCTTTTGTGGAACTGGGGCGAGGAGGATGCTAATTATTGATTGTTGGCACAGATGCAGCAACAGGCTTTGGGTGAGGGGGAGGGGGAGGTAGGATCATACCCCATACCAAAGCTTGCGCGGGGTGAGTGGCAGATGGGAAGCCAGTGGACAAAAAATCAGAGCCATCAGAAGCAGCTAGGGATGGGCACTTGCATTTCAAGTGGTCCAACTCAAAACAGGATGGACAGATTGTCCATCCACCCTCAACGCGGGCCCAGAATGAATGGTCAGGGGCAGAGGGGATAAAAGCATGAGGAGGAATCGACAGGGCAATCTTATTTGATTCAGGGATGATTGTGGCATATGCCCAAGGCCCAGAGAGGCGTGTAGCCCCATTTTAGACCACAAATTGCAAGATGAGGTTGGAGCTATAGGCTGACAAACTTTCCACCAGCTCCTTTTAAACACTTCAGGGGGAAGGTGGGTGGGTAAACCAGAAAACTGAACCATTAAAGTGGTATCCACAGGGAGCCAGGTCCAAATTGTGGGGAGAGAGGTACCCTGGAAAACCAGAGGCACAGTTGCTGCAGTGGCGGCATCAGCTTCACAGGTGAAGCTGAGATCAAATTACCCCTTATAGGGGCGGAAGTTAATAAAACTGGCGGGATTCATCACCACCAAGCCATTTCAATAATGGCTTGGTCATGGTAGGGGAAAAGTTTCCCACATTTGACCCTAAGTCTGAAATGCATGTTGCTCTGGGGAAGCACCAGGGGGCAACGGGGCACTGCTTGGGTTTGAGTGAGGTGGGCGTCAAGATTCTTGGAAGGAATGAATTGTCCCAGGGGTTTGGTATGACTGGGTGAGCCAGTCTGAGCGCTTTTTCCTGTCAGACGGAAAATGGCAGGGGGAGTTTCACCGCTTCCCCGCACTGGTGCAGCTGGCGGGGAATCCAAGGACATTGTAGCAAAACATCAGTGGGTGATCAAGACTACTTTTTCCATACAATTTGCTCAGAAAGTTATGCTGAGTGGAAAGAGGACTATCAAAATTGGCAATATAATTGATATACGCCATAAGGTTCACAAAGGGTTAATCCCACTGAGCAACAGATAGGCAGTATGGAGATCGCTAGTACTCAAAATAAACTTAGTAAATTCATTAAAATATGATGCATTTTCTTCAACGACACCTCTTTGTTTTATTCTAATTTACGTAGAATATTCCTTCTGCTTGCTCTCTCTTCTTCCTATTAAAAATTCCCCCCTTCTAGTCTTCTCATCATGCTTATATATTTATGACTTCAGTCAATTTTAACCCTTTGGCTTAGACTATTCTTTTCCACTGTATTCTCATTAGTATATCCTTATCCCTGAGAGGCTCCAGCAGAGTCTACTATTCTTAAATTCACCATCGCCTAAGTTTGAGGTGATCTAATAAATATTCGTCATTAGCTCAAAATTGCCTTATTGCCTTATTTTGAGGCAATCCAATAAATGTCCTTCCTGGGTTCATTATCATTCTTTTTAAAAGCGCTCAAATATTCGTACACTACTAAATCATTTTTGACGGATATTAGCCAATCTGCTACAACTATTTAAAGCTTATTATCCAGTTATAACAAAATCTCAACATTATACCCCTTGAATGGACGATAAGTCTTCTATTGCTTATACACCCAAAGGAACTTTGCGTGTACTCAGTTAACAAATATGACCACTCATGGGGTCTTTGATAGCGTAGGCATCAACACCTGTTTTCTAAATTATGTCAAACGGAACAATCCAGATGTTGGCCAACTTATACATTTGACCAAATCTCTTTTGGTCATGAAAGAAAACCATATTTACTTCTTTGAACTGAGCTAGCCATTAAACCATACCTGATTAGTGGCCTGCTTCTTTATCTTTTTAGCCAAGCTGTAAGAGTACGCTTCAGTTTGCAGCTTAATTAAAAT
This sequence comes from Massospora cicadina, assembly GCA_022478985.1. Taxonomy (NCBI): domain Eukaryota; kingdom Fungi; phylum Entomophthoromycota; class Entomophthoromycetes; order Entomophthorales; family Entomophthoraceae; genus Massospora; species Massospora cicadina. The sequence goes on along the minus strand of JAKSZP010010749.1, from coordinate 90,418 downwards.
GTTCTTCAGTATGGTCAAGCAACATTGTGAATCTACTCCACCAGTATCTTCTATGAAGGCATAGAGCAGTGCAGGTAGAGATTGGTGCCATCCATATAGTAACTGGAAGGTATTCTTCTCTGTTGCAGAGTGATAGCTAATGTTGGAGGCAAAGATGGTGGTGGAAAGGAGAGAACTCCAATCTGAAGGTAAATCCATTGCCAATTTCTGTAGTATGTTCACCAAGGTCCCATTAACCCATTCAACCATACCGTTGGATTTGGGGTAATATGAGGTCATCAGAACCCCACGTATGGCCATCAGCTCGTTTAGCTTTGGGAGGATGTTAGAGGTGAAATTGGTTCCATTATTAGTAAGTTTGAACTGAGGGCAGCCATGTCTCTGTAATATTTATTCCATTATGAACTTGGCCACTGTAACCGCCACCAAATCCCGTATTGCCCATGCTTTGACCCATCTGGTCAAGTGCTTTATTGTCACCAGAATGTATTTAAAACAGTTCTCTTCTGTTGGCAGGGGCCTCACAACATCATTGGAAACTGTATGCCAGGCAAATTGTGGTCTCATTAACCAATATGAGGTCCTCTGGAGGAACAGCTTTTCTACTTGACACTGGTAGCAGCAGGAAATTGTCTCAAGCACGTCAAAGTGCATGCTCTCCCAAAAATACTGAGGGCACAACAATTCTAACACCTTGCGCAATCCACCATGTCCTACTGCCTTGTGCACGTTCATAATAATACTCGCCGCGCTGAGAGTCTCATAAAGTTCACTGTAGAATTTCCAATACGTTTATACAACTCACCATTATGTTTGAAAGTATCAGCTCAAATCTCGTTTAATAACTTTATAACTTGAGGCAGTTCATCATTGCTCCTTCTACTAAGCATTTTGTTGTACATTAAATCTCTTAGATCTGCCATAATGGAAATTATTGGTAATATTGATAAGCAATCTGAATTCTGTTGTTTGGCTTGAGGTAGGTGAAGTATTTTAAAATTATAAGCCTGAAGTATGAGAGCCCATCATGCTAGCCGCCCTTCAGGATCTCTGAGATTCTGCAACAAGCATAACAAAGCATGATCTGTTACTGCCATAAACTTCACTCCATGCAAGTACACTCTGAATTTCTTGTATGCGTAGATCACCACTAAGCACTCCCACTTGGTCATGGTATATTTGCGTTTATGGCAGTTCAGGCTCCAACTGCAGTACACAACAGTGTGCTCCTCCCCTTCGTCATCCTTTTGGGATAGAACCGCCCCAACAGCGGAAAAGGAAGCATCCATCCGAATGATAAACTTTTTATCAAAATTTGGGTAGCGTAGCACTAGCATTAATTAATGCCATCCAAAGGGTGTAAAAGGAGCATTGTCAGCGTTCCATCCATTTAAACACGACATCCTTTTTAGTAACTCAAATAGCAGGCCCCCAATACAGCTGAAGTTGGGGATGAAGCGCCAGTAGTTACCAAATATTTACAAAGATACCTGTATGTCATGCTTACTGTCAGTGAAGTCATTTTCTGGATGACTGCCACCTTAGTCAGCTGCAGTTTAAGCCCCTTCACGCCTACCACAAACCTTAGGTATTCAAACTGGTCTTTGAAAGAGTGGCATTTATGGGGCTTAATCTTGATGTTGGCATTAGCAAGCCGGCGGAAAACTTCCTCCAGATGGGTAAGGCGCACAGAAGACGTTTAAGAAAAGAAATTGATATTGTTGAGAAAATGAGAATGCACGACAGCTTCAGATCGCCAAAATAGTGTCCATAGCTCATTGAAACGTAGCCATGGCGTTACACAGCCTTGAGGCATATATGTCAGTTGAAAGAGCCCCTTAGATGTAATTATGATGCATTTCTCCTGTTATGCCAAGGGAAACTTAATTTTCCGGTAGCCTGATATCAAATCCATCATCAAAAAATAATGAGCTACTCCTAACCGATCCAAAGCACTGTCAATCCGTGGCAATATATATGCATCCTTTTTGGTAATGCTGTTGAGCTTCCGGTAGTCTATTACTATCTGGTTGATACCATCCTTCTTTTTTTAACAATTATGATGGGAAAAGCCCATGGACTCTTTGACGGTTCCAGCAACCCTTGCTCCAGTGCTTCCTGATTTCCTCAGTAACTACATCTTCTGATGCTCTTGATCAATATATTGGCCAAGATCTAATGGGAGATGATCTCCAGTGTCCAATCAATGAACCACCCCCTGAGCGCATCCCAAATCATGATTTTCAATAGTGAAGATCTCCTTATATTTTCAAATAAAGCTATCGCCTGATCCTTATGATCTCCAATAACCCCATTTAATTTTTTTGCAGTACCACCGCCAGTACGCTGGGCTGAGGTTTGATGGGTAGACCTTATTCATCCAATGACCCAAATTCATGAGCCCAAAGGACCTCCTCAACAGGGGTCAAGTGTAGATATGCCACTATTTAATGTCATCGGATCTGAAATGGTTCTTTTTGTAGGTTTTCTAGTAAAACCTTGATCTCTCCATGTTCCAGCAGTATAATAACTGATGCCACATGAGACTCCAACCTCAATTGCTGATAGGGCTCCACAACCTCCTCATAGAGTCCTATTAATATTTCCACCTCTGATTCAGTGCTTACTATCACTTGGTGGCCAAAGGGGATGAGTATAGACCCAGCAGCTCTAAGAGGCAACCCTTGATATTCATATATCTGCTGGGGAGGGCCCAGGTATTCTTTTTTAGTCAATGGTAGAAAACCGGAATTACACCATCACTATAGGTAAGGTTGACATGTCCCATATGAACAAGATCCTTTGGCACTAAACTGGAGGTAAAATAAACCAGGATCTGCTGCCCCAAAATTTCGAAGTTTTCTCTACATATCAATGACAGCACCAAAGTTTCACATGAAAACAGTTACAATTAACAGGTCGTAAATATCATCCAGTAACACTATTACTGGAGCTTCAATGGCAATTGACCCTGATCACAAAGGTAGTGCACTGTACGCACTCTCTGAGACCATGCTTTCCACTCCAGCGGTCCCATACACCATTCAATGTTCTAAATCGATTTTTAATGTTAACTTCACCACCAACTTAGTGAAACTATGTTGACCGCGATGCCCATATCCATTATAGCACAGACTTGGGATTTTACCACAAAAATGTCATACTATGTACGCAGAACAAAAAGAATTTTGACTGTTTGATATGTGGACATATAAAGAATCTCTAAAACAAAAAAATCTCATAATCTCCTCACCAACTTTTAGGGTATTTTTAACAATAGCATCCACCAGGAGGCTGACGTTTACTCCTTTTAGAAAAGGCGCATCTGAGGACGGTCCAGACTCATCTGGAGAAATTTGTTTGAAAATTTGACAGGCGTAAGTCTTTAGTTGTTCCTGGGTGTTGGGACATGGGGGAGAAACTCCAACCTGGCCCATATTAAATCAGGGCCCCAAAGCCCCCAGCAAGTTAATAATCTTTCAAAGAATTAAGTAAAGTTATATTAGGAAAAAGAGATTGTGAGAGAATGGTAAGATAAATTGAATAATGCCTCAAGGTATTTATAGGACCTTGAGTCTAGAGTTGTGATTGGGAAGGGGAGGATTTGAGATAGGGAAAGTCTTGGCATTGATTGAAACAGTGATTGAGACAAATAATACTATTAATACAAAGGGGAGTGGGACCATCCTTGGAATAATTCGCCAGTGATTCCCAAAAGGATTAATTGAATGGGTTCAGCATTGGATGGTAATTTCCAATGACCCAATTTATAGTTTGACATCCTCAGCATTAGTTGCTGGTGACAAATTGGTATTTAATATTATCAAGGCCAATCTACAATGCTTTAGATCAGGCTCAACCCAAGTTAATGGGGAGCCCAATCTGGCATTTGCCCATTGGTGAGTCACAACCCCTAGTCAGAGCTTCCCCAATAAAGGGAATCCTGAAAGAGCCCCCTCTAAGCCTCAGCTAGGGGTCAGAGCCAAGGCGGGGGCACCAGATTTGGGTGGCAGGGTTGTATAGGCTAAGGTAGTGGTGAGGACACAATGGAGGGATCTTTCAAGCATCATTGGGGATTGACCCTGGCATTGGCTTTAAGAGCCAGCACTGGGAAGACATCTGGGCATTGATGTAAGAGCCAGCATTGGGGATGGGACCTGGCATCAGCGCTGGAGCTGGTATCAGGAAGAGGTCTCAGCATTGGGGATGACACATGGCATCAGGACTAGGTCCCAGCATCGGTATAAGAGCTTAAATTGGGGATCAACCCCAGAGATTTGGATCAATGGTGTTGGCCCACCAGATCCTATTTTTTGGGGGTCCTTAGTCCCCCCTCATCCTGTCTTGCCTGCTTTGGGAAGAGGCCAGGGTACCTGGGCTTATCTGCACAGTATCAGAATCAGACCAGCTGGGGGAACCCCTGTGTTGAGTAACTGACTGGACCTAATCATTGGATATTTGATAATATCAGATATCAGCGATTATGGTTCAAGTGTATCCTAAGTATATCCAAACTTGAAAATTGCAGCCTAGCAATTTCACTTAATTATATTTGACTATGATGACACAGGCTCGAGGGCTTTGTTGGTTAGGTCAAACTTAGATTTAAGTTTCAATCTAATGACTTGGGCACGTGGGCTTTGTTATCTATGTCAAAATTAGTTTTTAATGTTGGTCAAGTTTTTTATCAAATTAATTACTAATTAGTGATATGAATCGCCTTGGTATGTGCTGCCAATTGCATGTGAAAGTAAATTGGTTCAGCTATTTTGAAGATGTATATGAAACGCCATCTTGAGAATGATGATGGTGTTTACTCCAACCCTGAGGCTGAGTATGATGCCCTGAGTCAAAGTATTTGTAGACGTTCTTAAAAACATTTTACGTGGCCAAGTGCCATTAAAAATGAGACATCATGGGTAAGATGTGGTTAACATCAAACCCTATAAATAACCCTCAAGTTGATACTAATAAAAAATATTCAACTACTGGACTTGTTTATAATCTAGTTTATAAACTTTTTTGTGTTTATTACTTTCTTTTGTATTAGTCAGTTTTTACTTGGGATCAGTAAGATCAGGGTGGCGTGCCATCGTCCAAGTAAAAATGACAGGGTATACAAATTAAATACTACCAAGAAGCTATAATTTAAATTATATTCACCATCCTGTCTATTGTCCTCACACAATAAATGCTTGACACTCCAATCTGCATCCAAAGAAGAACCAGCCCTCTGAAGCAAAACCCAAAAACTCAACAAGTGGCGCTCATGGCTGGGACCGCAGATGGTGACCAGTATCGATGGTTGAGCGACCAAATTTCGCAGATGAAGGATGAATACACCAGAAAAATCAATAATCTCAATGATGATACTAATGTTATTAATGAGTCAAACAATAATCTCCATGGAGAATTGAACCAGTGCAAGAAGGCAATGAAAGAAAAGGACCAAGTGATTTCCACCTTGCAACTACAAGCTACTAGCTTGATTGAGGATATAGTGAAATTAAAATTAAAAACCCAAAATCATGTCAAATGGAAAACGAAATCAATGAGCAAATTTGAACTCTGGCTGATGGGCATTGTCAGTGTGCTACAACCCACTCAACTGGAAATTTTCCAAATATTATGAGGACGAAGCTTCAGAAATAGCTACTGATTTGGATGCTGGGCCATGTCAACAACTGCCTAGCAATATGATTGCTTTGGTCAACACTAACACCTCAAACTGGGCTATGATGCCCCAACGCCTTAGTACGCCTGATTATGGACAACAAAGGAGTAATTGTGATAACCAGGAATGGGGAAGCGATAATTTAAACCAGCAAACCTGCCAGCCTTTGACAAGAATGGAAGTATTACCACCTTTGTCAAACGCTTTGAAATGGCCATGCATGGGGCCGGTGACCATAACAAAGCAGCCACCATGATTAACTGCTTGGATGAGTGGAGCATTGAGCTGATTATGCCTCACCTCAACGAAAATCTAACATATGCTAAAGTCAAGGAGGCCGTGCTTCATGAATTTGGAGGTCCAGAACGGATGTTGACCAGAAAATCCAAGTTTATGAACATCAGCTTTAAAGAAAGATGAAGCAATTGACAAATTTGTGGATTGATTCTATTGTGAAGCCCAAGTTCTCTTAGGCGCGTGGGCTATGGTCAATTTTGATGCCAAGATTGCACTAGAGAATGCAGTAGAACCTTACCCTAATCTATCAAACAATCTATTGCCTGCTTTTGTGCAAAACCTTGTAACATCTAAATTGGTTGACTATTTATGCAGATGCTCAAAAAATTATGGCCCTCCTAATACTGGTTACAAATCAGGAACCGCTGCCTTTTCTGGAAAGTCCTTTGAAATCAATAAGAAGATTAACACCTCATGGCCAGTGAGTGAAATTACTTGCTTTAATTGCAATTGTAAAGGTCACTATGCTTCCCGATGCCATCAGTGAAATGTCAATGTAGTCCTTCCCAATACTGTGCAGGAGGAGGGAAAAGAACAAGCACAATAGATGCGGGATGCTCTATTGTGCCTACAACACCAGTACCACCCAATCAACAAGCAAACAATGGCCACGGGGCCTTGATTAACAATGAAAATTAATTCTATTTTAGTATTGAATGAAGATTCCTCATATGTACATGTGGTAACTCGCTCCCAGAGTAAGGTTGTCACACCTGAAGCCTCTGAAGTAGTCGCTAAACCCTATGTGCAACAAATACTTGAGAATATTCCAGCTGTCAGGAATGGGGAATGACTAAGATCAAGGAATGAGATTTAGTAGTATATTGTGACACTCACAGAGTAGGCCGCACGCACAAGCTAGCCTCGCTTTGGAAGGGTTCACTTATTATATTGGAGAAATTGTCTGAAGATGCATATACCATTAAGGATCAAGGCAGCTGGGTTGTGAATCAAGTACATGCTAAGTTCCTTTGTCCATATCATAAAGAATAATAATATAAAAAAATAAAATAATAAAAAAATATATAAAATAAAAAATAAAAAGCAAAAAAGAAAAAATAATAATAATTGCAAGCCATAGAGTTTATTTCATAGAATTGATGCCTTGCTGGCATTAAAACTAGGTACCCCTTCATCGGTAGGGAAAGGAGAGTGCAATTGAACCAGAGAAGTCTACCCTGACGGAGATGTGCCAAACCCAAGAAAGCTCAGCACCAGGCATGCTGGCCCTGTCAGCTTAGGAAAGGCTATCAAGATAAAGTTTGAACTTTGAGGAATGCAAAAAGTTAGACGTTGTGACCCAGGAAGAAGGGTACCCACTGCTTATATCCAGTCAAGGCGAGGGAAGTGTTGAGTAATTGACTGGACCTAATTGTCAGATATTTAATCATATCAGATATCAGCGATTATGGTTCAGGTGTATCCTAAGTATATCCAAACTTAGGAATTGCGGCCTAGTGATTTCACTTAATTATATTTGACTATGATGACATGGGCTTGAGGGCTTTAGTGGTTTGGTCAAACTTAGATTTAAGTTTCAATTTAATGACTCAGGCATGTGGGCTTTGTTGGTCTATGTCAAAATTAGTTTTTAATGTTGGTCAAGTTTTTGATCAAATTAATTACTAATTAGTGATATGAATCGCCTTGGTATGTGCTGCCAATTGCACGTGAAAGTGAATTGGTTCAGCTATTTTGAAGATGCATATGAAACGACATCTCGAGAATGATGATGGTGTTTACTCCAACCCTGAGGCTAAGTATGATGCCCTATTTTGAAGTATTTGTAGACGTTCTTACAAACATTTTACGTGGCCAAGTGCCATTGAAAATGAGACATCATGGGTAAGATGTGGTTAACATCAAACCCTATAAATAACCCTCAAGTTGATACTAATAAAAAATATTCAACTACTGGACTTGTTTATAATCTAGTTTATAAACTTTTTTGTGTTTAGTACTTTCTTTTGTATGAGTCAGTTTTTACTTGGGATCAGTAAGATCAGGGTGGCGTGCCATCGTCCAAGTAAAAATGACAGGGTATATGAATTAAATACTACCAAGAAGCTATAATTTAGATTATAATCACCATCCTGTATGTTGTCCTCGCACAATAGACACTTGACACTCCAATCTGCATCCAAAGAAGAACCAGCCCTCTGAAGCAAAACCCAAAAACTCAACACCCTGACTGATCCTACTGATTCCAATCTGGCTTGAACGTAGAAACGTTAGATCAGGGGCCAGGCCAGGTCATAACTCATGGGCTGTTTAGTGCCAGGGTAAGCTCTGGCCAAAGGCCCTCAGCAGCAACCGCCCCTCCTATTTCCTTGGGACTAGCCTTGCGTGGAATGTTGAATTCCTTCCTGAATCAAAGATTTGCATGAATCAGATGATGGGAATAAAACTCAATCCAGTAAAATAGCTGAAACCAGTATCAGGGATAATCCAAGATGAATTTCAAGCCCTCTCAATATTGGGGGCGATCCCTAACTAATTTTAAGCCCTCTTGATATCTGGGACAATCCCTGACTAATGAGGGAAAATATTATTTGTTTGAAACCTCCTAATTTTGGGGTCAAACCTGATTCATATGGTGAGCAAATCCTATTTGACCAAGACGACTAGCCTGCCACAGAATCCCAATCTTTAGCAATTATTGATCTTACTTCTAATTGGGGATGGACTGGATAACCTCCCTGATCTCCCTTATAATTTCAATTCTAAGAAAATAAAAGATTATTTTCTTTTTGCCATCTTTAAGTTAAATTGGCCTACCTCCAAAATATTTAGAGACAAAAATAGAAAGTTAGGATTTACCATTCAAGGATTTATCCTGAGTGAAGACTTTCTGGACAAGTAAAGTATAAACCATATAATCCAGCACCCAGTAACTTTGAGTTTCAAGGCCTTAAAAATAAAAGGGCAAGTGGTATAAACCACTTAGTCCCAAAAAAACTGGTGCTCCCCTGCCAGGTATACCCCAAGTTCATGGTGCAACTATTATACAATGAGCAATAAAGATTTGATTTCAGATCCTTTCTGGATCAAGAACGCCTTAACTTTGTGGAGAAATTACCCGCTGTAATACCTGGGATTGAAAAAAAAATTTCACCATTTTGCAATCCCAACTTGAACTTTGTGATGCAACTATTTAGCTAAAAGCAAACTCTTGGCAGTTAACCCTGCTTGTTGCCACCAAATTGGCCCTTTGTGCCGCCCATGATTGGGTAGATTAAACAAATGAAGATATTAAAGACTTACAAAATCATTTAAACGCTCTCCACCATCATGTAGCTCCTAGAAATAGCAGTTCCACTCCAGGTCAAACGCGCCCTAGTGTCAATCCATGTAGCTCAACCATTAAACCCCCCAGTGGCATGTTCAAACCGTCATTCAAAGAGAAGTATGTCCCAGGCGAAGAGATTAACTTCTCTTTCCTATTTTGTGATGAATGTGTTATGGAGGAAGCCACCAACACCCAATGGTGCAAACACCAAACTAACTGTCTTAGTCGCATAGCTCAAGACATTATGGTACCTCACCTAATGCATTCCAGACTTGCGATGACACCAAGCCTGACTTGCTTTGGGAATTTGAGAGCGACCTAACTTTATCCAACCAAAAGCAAACTTTTATGGGCATAAGCCTTAATTGGAAAGAAACTGTAACAGAGTTTGCTCAAATTTTACCTCGAGGCTCAAACGTTGGTCACTGGAAAACGTCTTACTTTAGATAATACTATCACTTCTTCATTTTTGGCGTTTAAAAATATGCCTATATTCTACTTTATCTTAAAGCGGTGAAGTCTAACTAGACGTCTCTCCTCCATATTAAAGAAGCCAATTTGGAGATTCTGGCCGAGCTACTCAAACCCACTAGGCCCCTCATTTTAATAATATTAAACCTTGGCCCAAAGTTCTAGAAGTTACACCTCCAAGTCGCCTACCCCTGAAATATCCTACACTTTCTTCAAGAGAAAAACCATACTATAGACACTTGTTGCATCTTTCCACATAGGTCGGCAAAAGATCAATCTGTATAGGGCAAGAGGCTCCCTATGCTGATGACAAACAAGTGCCTCAAGACTCTTGTTATAGCTATATTTCTATGCCAAGCACATCAGGATGTTTTGTGTTAGCTGCGCCTGCAGAAGTTAATGTACTCTTTCCTATTTAAGGAAATAAAGATCTTAAGCTTTCTTATTTTTATAATAAGCTACCTAAACAAATATTGGAGGTCAGCTCCTCTATGGAAAACCAAGAGCTGGCAGACAAAACCTGTAAAAGCATTGAGCAGCCCTGAGCTTGGGCACAGTAAAATACTTCGCTTTCTTTGCTACAATTTCCCCACAAAAGTTTACTAGCCATTAATTCTCAGTTTGGCTTTCCATTGGTTTGAGTAGAGGTGGCTGTTCATAAGGTTAAAGTATTGACAATAATTGATAACAACTAATTAGTTAACATTATATCCTCCTGACTTATCCAGAAAACAAAAATGCTCCATAATTGATTCACAAAGCTGTAATATGGAACAGCTGGTAATTGGACAACTAAAGCAATTGGGGCGTATTACACCTTACCACTATGATTTAGAAAGCCCATAATTACTGCCCCTTCTATTATGTTAGAAAATGATAACTACAAGTTGCTTGTTGGAGTACAATTAATGTGGGAGTTCAACTGTTTCATCAACCATAAAGAAAAATAAAAAACTTTTCTTTCTCGTTGCAAACACTTTTGCAACCTATTCAATTCAAGACAAAATCTAGTTTGATAATCTCACAGAGGAGATTAGTATGCGCCCATGTCTGGGAGCAGTTGGGAAAGCAAGGCAAGAGGAGCAGGTGGAAGGCCCGTGGCCTCTAACATTCAAAAATGCCCCGGAGAATCCAGCGGAATAGAAAAAAATCTCAAAAAACTGGCAGTCACAATTTCCCCGGAGATACTCGCGTGGCAAGCACAATGCAACCAGTACATCAACACGCCACACTCCCAGCCACTTTCGTTGGTGGAATTCGGAGTCCGTGTGTATCTGTACATCCAAATAACGGCCTTATGGGAAAAATTTTGTGAAGATGTACACAAAATTTTCCCAACTGCGGTATATGTTGCACCTCACTCCATGTTGTACGGTTGGCTGGACCTAGGTTTTGAAAGCAAAATAGCAGCAGATGAGGCTGCAGTGGTGCGCATAGTGGTTGACCTCCCCAAAGGGCAATGGGTCATCGAAACCAAACGCACCAGATGGACAAAATCAAACCAAATTTTCCTCACGTTTGACTTTTTGCCTACTACGGTAAAACGTGACATTTTGGAGCAACACCTGAAAGATGGTCTCGCCATATATGGTGAAATACAATCTTTTGAAATGCAACGTTTCACACTGATGCCACACCTGTGCACTGGCAAAGCCATCGCAGTTCTGACCCCAACTGAGGAGATCGCGAAGGACCTAACCCAGATCCCGCACTCCACCTTTATTGACATCACAGGGCATACCACCCACCCATTCCGGGTAACTGTGGACAGCGCGCCCCCCATTTGCACCCACTGTGATGCATTTGGCCATAAGGCGCATGCATGCCCCATCAAGGAATGCGTCACATTCCAAGTGCACCCCTTGGTGGCCATGGCCAGCGGAGAGGCGCACTACGAACCAACTGCAAGCACCAAGGAGGCTTTCCCATGGGGAGCACAAGGCTGCTACCTATTGGTAAAGCCCATCTCCCCGCAGGAGTGGAAGAAGGCCAAGCAGGCCCATAGGGCTGCGGCCAAGGAAGTGGCCAAGGCCACCACCACCATCCCACACTCACAACACCATGAGGACATGGAGACCTTCGCGGTGGAAGTGACTTGGGAATCCATCACCCAATCAGATTGGGAGGCCCATGCTGAGCGGGCCACTCAATCTGAGGATCCAATGGGAGATTCAATCTCACCCAATCGCTGCACCCAAGCTTCAGTTGAAACTGACTTGGGACCTATCCCAACTGAAAATTTTTTTTTGCCCCGCTTGATGGTGCACCAAACTTATCCACACCGCAAAAAATTTGTCCGATGTCAGGAAAACAAAAAGTGAAGGCCAAAGCCAACGCGACTCTTTCCACAAAAATTAACAAAAACCCCAATAGCGTTGCTGCTAACACCCATGCTGCTGTGAAAGCCTGTGGGGACCTTGAAGAGGCTGGTGGCCTGGGGGCCCACCCCCTCACACCTAAGGTGCGATGGGGGAAACCTTCACTCTAGGGATGCTGAATATCACTGGACTCAAGGCCTCCCGTCCCAGGCTAGGAAACTGAGTTTTTTACAAAACAATTTACCTGTGGATATCCTGGCCATCCAGGAGTCCCACTGTCCACGAGGTTCCGAGGAAGCTTGGAAAACAATGCTCCTCCTATCCCTATCCTTTTGGTTGAAGCACTGTGGGGTGCTAATTCAGAAAAATAATTTTTTCAAATTCACATCCTCAGAAACATTCCTAAATGGCTGAGTGCTCATTTTCACCTTCTCGTGGGCTGACGTTGCACACACAATTGTCAACATCTATGCCCCAAATGGTGCACACAAGTGTTGGGAATTTTTCTCATTGGTCAAATCCCTCCCGCTACCCCCCAATTCTTTCCTAGTTGGCGACATGAACTGTTGGCTAACCTCACTAATGGACTGGTGGTCTCCCTCACCCCATGCCCCACAGGGTCACGTAGAACTACGCGTTCTAAAAGCCACCCTTGGGTTAATGGATGCACTGCTACAACATGCCCCACTGCTCAAAAACATGACGCGTCCCCACGTCCACAATGGCCAATTAAGGTCCATGACCTGCATCGACCTTATTCTAATGCTGGCGAAATTCCAACCCCACATCTCCCACTTAAAAACAACGAAAATGGAATTCTCTGACCACCGACTGGTCTCAATAACATACCACTTACCCGTCACAGTTGCAAAGGCCCCACATTGGTGCAAAATCTGCCCCCCGAGCTCGCGTCGCCAGGATTTTCCATGTGGGTAGAAGAGGCAACTTTGGTGAAATTGTTTGTTGCACCATTTTGCGCGGACCCCATTTCCACATGAGCAACTTTCAAAGAGGACATCATACGCCACTATCGCCATCTCTCCTCCAGACGCTCTTGAGCCACATCAGCGGTTATCTCGCGCGCACTGGCAGAATTGGCCACTTAAAGTCCAACATTCCAGCCACAGGATACAGCCCTGCATGGGGCCGGAAGTGGGCGGAGGCAGCTGCCCACCTCAATGCACTCAAAAGGCAACACAAACATTGTATTTGTGTCCAATACAGGGCCACATGCATTACTAAAGGCGACAAGTGCACCACATACTTCTTTAAAAAAATTTTTTCACCACGCCAGAGCGTGGCCTTCACACAGGTGCAAAGACCGGATAATTCCATTGCAGACACACCGGCCAAAGTGGCAATCGAAATGCAAAGATATTACTCCAAGTTATACTGAGCTGAACCAATTCAGGCGGCCAAAATGGCAGAATTTCTTGACTGAGCTCATATCTGTACCATTTTCCAATACCCAGAAATGATGAATTTAATTACTCCAAACAAATTATGGACAGCCATTCATGGTGCGCCAAACCAAAAATGCCCAGGCCCAGATGGCATTCCATATGAGTTCTAAAAAAAATATTTCAAATATATATCCCCATTGCTGCTAGCCTCACTCAACTAAAGCCTGTTGGAAATGCGCCTCCTACCAGGAGGACATGAGGCCTTTACTGTCACACTCTTCAAGAAAGGGGATAGGCTTGACTTAGCCAACTGGCGCCCCATTTCTCTAACAAACACAGACACCAAAATTTTAACAAAAATAATGGCTAACCGTTTAGGGACTGTAGCATCTGCCACCATCTCCCCAGAACAATTCGGTTTCATCCCCAGAAGGTTGATTTGGGATAGCGTGCACTCTGTGGCTAATGTGTGTCAGTCCACAGCCTCTGGGGCACTTGTATTCTTGGACCAACAAAAGGCCTATGATAGAGTAAACTGGGAATACCTTAGGGCCTGCCTCCATCAATTCCGCCTACCCCCGCTTCATAAACTGGGTGATGCTGCTCACGGAATCTGCGACAATGGCAGTGTGTGGCCCAGGCTTCCTAACGGAAGTAGTCCGCCCTCAAAGGGGCCTGCAACAAGGGGACCCCCTCAGCCCACTCTTATACAACTTCAGCCTTGACCCAATACTGCGAAATGTGAATGCCCACCTCACTGGGGTCCATGTGCCAGGCCAAACCCCAGTCAAGATGATGGCATTTGCAGATGATTGCGTGGTGGGGGTGTCTAATAACAAAGATGCACGCGCGCTTGAAGCCCTCATCCAGGAATATTCCCGGGTAACCTACGCGGCACTGAACGCCTCCAAAACCGAAATCATCCTCCTTGGTCGGTTTCAGAACTGCTGGGCCCCAGCAAGTAGTTCCCAACCCGGCCCATCTGCTCGCCCACGTCCACGCCTTACTAACTCAACACACACCGCTCCACTGGTGCTCCCCTTCATGCCACGTCCTACCATAGGACCGGTGCGCCATCTGGGCGTGTGGATGGAGGCAGGCGGATATGCATCAGCAGTAATGGAGTGCCGTATACTGGATAACGTGACAAAGAGAATCGCCTCTCTCAGAGCCCACCCTACTACCCTCACTGGCAGGGTTGTTCTTGCCAACTCTATGCTCCTATCCAAAGTCTGGTTCAGAGCCCACGCCATCCCCTTCTCCCCAAGCTTCTTCAAATCCCTGTATGCTTTGCTGCAAGGATGGCTTTGGTCAGGCCGCCCTCCACCAGTATGGCTAGAGGTCATGTTTGGCCCTCATCATCAAGGTGGCATGGGCCTGCTTGACTTCAAAGCCCATGCTGCCAAGATCCTGGGCACCTGGATCGCGGCCATCACCGCTCTTACACTCCCATCCCAACACTGGTCCCGCGCGGCCTGCTCCAACTTCTCCTGAGCCTTGGGCCTCAACAATCCATCAAACCCTCACTCCCTGATGAAATACCTCGCATCACACACATCGGCCACAGGTCCTCACAGGACTAAAACCCACTACAAACTAATCCTACTCTCCATGCAAAGCGCAGAGTGGAGAATTTGTATTAGTGGACATACAGCCCAAAGAGGCCGCCCCTCTCCTCAGTTCACACAAGAGGTACAGGGGCTACCCATCCATGATGGCGTGATCCCCATTCGACCCCAAGTCCTATCCAGGGTGGACTACCTGGACATGGTGGACATCCCTTATTCCACTGAGACCCAAAAGACTATCTGGAAATATGCACACCATCCTCTGTTGCAGCCTCAAGTCCGCTCCCATGTGTGGCGCTGCCTGAGGCAGGTGTATCATACAGCTGAGCGCTCTAACGCTTTACACTCATCCTGCGTCGTGTGTGGCCAGTATGGAACGCTGTTCCACCACCTGGAGAAGTGCCCCACCTCTAAAGTGATATGGCGCGAAGTCCAACGTCTGCTAGGCCAGGATCAAACGCATCCCTTCAGTCTGTAAAGAGATATGTTTGCTTCATCAATGGCCTCCCCCTTCCACCCTCCCTCCGTGCTCTGGTGGTTGCAATCGCCATGTGGACTATCCACACGATTGTCTTGGATGCCATCGCTGGCTCCATCCCCACCCTCCCAGAAGCTGTCCACAGATTCCGGTCTCATTTGGTGGACCACTTTCAAGTGTGGATGTTTGGATATCTCCCACCGCGTCGCCGACAGCTGGTCTCCTCCTGGTTCCCAGTCTGGTTCATCAAATCAGACCCCTTCCTCCACACGTGCTCAATAGTGGCTACGGCCCCTTCACACGTTCCCTCCCCCTCCCCATAAGTGGCGTTCCCGCTGGCAATAAGAGATAGCATCGCTTCTCTGGGGTGCCCCCCTGGTACTAAGTTTATCTTTCCTGAGTCATATTTGAAAGTGTCCGTCCCATGGTCAGCCTTCCCCACAATAAATCTAAAATCAACCATAAAGAAAATTACCTTTCACTATTAGGGTATCAGATCCCATTAATAATTGAACTCCTGGTCAAGATTAAAGGAGTTCCAAAAAAACGAACCTGCCTCCTTGAATATCCGTCCTCCATTTTAAAGTCAAATATCAAGTATCAGGAGACAAAACTAAGTTACCCCCGAGACTGTGGACGTTAAAGATGAGATCTCTCTGTATGCCCCCATTCAATTACAATACCCACTGGATCACAAGTAATTGTGGATACAGGAATCAAGATTTTCACCCCTCCTAATCAAAGTTTGGAGCTAAGCGGACAACCAAACATTTTCAATTAAAGAAGCGTTGACCTGCCATGGGATTTTGGATCCTGCCTATGGAAAATATATCTCTATTCTATTAAGGAATCTGATGATATAAATTCTTAAGTCCCTTGACATGACCCTATCACTTACATAAAACTGTCTCATTGAAATATCACCGACTTGAGTTGTTTTGCTCCTTATAAGATTTAGAAATCGATTCTTACCCACAATAGCTCTGTTCAATAGAAAATTGGAAACAATCTCACTCCTAACTAACTCCAGAACGTCAAATACATCCTTATGGAGTATTGTGATATTTTTCTCAGTACCAAATGACTATAGAAGAATGTCAGGGGTAATCACCAAATTTAGATCAAGGATTGCCCTCCATTTAAATCCCGGCCATACAGGAAAATTAAAGTTTAGGAAGCTCAAGTGGCCTTAGAGCTACAGCAACTGTTAGAGGCTGGGTTACTCGTGCCTTCTAAAAGCCTGTGGGCTTCCCCACTTCTATTAATTTGGAAGAAAGATGGTGGCCACCATGTTGTCATGGATTATCGCTGCCTCAATTTAATCAAAAGAAAAGATGGCTATCCATTGCCACGTATAGATGATTCCTTACGCTTGATGTTGGATTCCACTATTTTTGGCTATTGATCTCACCAGTGGGTACTAACAAATTGATTTATCACCAGAAGATAGTGAAAAATGTGCACTCATTTAAAGTGAAGGACTATTTGCCTATTTAAATGCCGCGGGGGTTATGTAACGCCCCTGCTACCTTCCAACGCGCCATAGACGGATTTTCAGGTGACTTGAAACGATTGTGTGTGCTATTTTATCTTGACATTATTACCGTTTTTTGAGAACTTTTACCAAGCACATAGATCATCTTTGGAAAATTTCCAGCAGTTACAGCAAGCCTTGTTAAAACTAGAGCCATCAATATGCTCCTTCTTTCAGAGCGAAATGGACTTTTTAGGATATAAGGTAGGTAAAGCTGAAATACCCTATGGACAATAAGGTTATGGTCATTTATAAGATGTCTCCCCTAAATCCCTATGAGATGTACAGGTTTTTTGAGGATAATGGGATTTTATCGCCAGTCTATACCCCATTTTGCCAACACTTCCAAGCCTCTAGTATATTTATTAAAGAAAGGGATACCCTTCCAATGAAAATAAGAGCAACAGCAGGCCTTTGACCTATTACGCTCAGCTCTCTCCCATTCACCAGTACTTATACATCCCAACATAAATAAACCCTTTCTCCTTTTTACCAATACTAGTGATATTGTTTATCGGAGCCATACTATTACAGCATGATAAAAACTTAGTAGACCATCCTATCGCCTACTATAGCAAAACCCTAACTAGAGCTGAACGCAACTATAATGCTCCAGAGCGTTAATGCTTGGTGGTCCTACTAGCTATTAAGCATTTTCAACCCTACTTATATGGGAATCATTTTACATTAATTACCAATCATGCTTCCTTGTGATAGCTACAGCAAATGAAGGATCCTAATGGGATTTTAGCCCGGTGGGCGTTAAAATTTCAAAATTATGACTTTTCCATCATTCATCAGCCAAGGACCATCCATCAAAATGTGGATTGCTCATCCAGGCTCCCCATATTAACTCTAACTGACCCTCAGGAGGATTGACTCTACAATCTTTTAACCCAATTGCATTTATGGAAAGATGAATCCCTGACCCTTCAAAAGGAATTAGAAAAAGATCAGCGAACCTTCAACTCAAAAAGGGCCAAATATACAAATTAATGTATCAAAAACGGTTGCCCTATGTATGACCTTCAGCTCAAAATGACGTCATATTGGAGGGACATTGGCAATTCAGCTATGGAGAATTCAGAAAACTAACCAGTGGCTCAAGGCTAAATGTTACTGGGAAGTAATGCTTGTTTTAATCCAGGATGTATTAGAGTTCTGCCTGGTATGTAAAAGCCAAGCTGGACTTAATACCCAATCTCAACATCCAGTGGTTCCACCTTTTGAACACTTCCATACTATTTGACTTGATGTTGTGGGACCTCTCCCTCGAGCCTCTAATGATCATCAGTTCCACCTTATAGCCATGGATCATTTAACTAAGTGAATCAAAGCTGTATTGCTACCATCTGCTTTGCAAAAGCTACCACCCATTCTTATATAATTAGATTATCACCCAGCATGGGCACCCTAACATCATTCTCTATGATAATAGTCATAATTTCCAAGCATCGCTGGTGAATGATTTAGCTGAATTGATGAGATCCACCCAGGTATTTTCCACTCCATACCATCCTGCAATCAATGGAATGGTAGAGCGGGTGAATGGCACCCTAACTGCCACCCTCCAGAAAATGGCCACAAACGACCCTCTTCACTGTCCCAATATTTGCCTAGTGCTATTCTGGCCTACAGAATAAGCTATCATAAAATAATCAATATGACACTATTACAGTCTTTGTATGGAAGAAATCCCCAGCTGCCTTCTAAAGTGCAGGCCATTTTAGATCAAGCTCTACCCTATGCCCCTGAAGTTACTATGCAAAGCATTGCAATAAAATAATCTGACTTCAGGATCTAGCTTCTGAGAACTTTATCTGCTACAACTAGTAGAGAAAAAAGTCGGTTTGATAAAAAACATGAACCTCTTCACACCTTCCAACCGGGTGACCTACTCCTTTTCTACCACCATTGGCTGGAAGGTCTTGATAACAAATTAAACACCAACTTGTCAGGGCCCTACAAAGCTATTTTTAAGCGTGGCAACGAACACCTAATTGTATAGGTCATTCAGGGTACTGTAGTAAATTGCATACATAGTATTTTTCCATCCTTTTACCATCTATGCCAAGAGTTAGAGGGGGTGGGCATTGTTGGTATTCCTGCCCAAATCAAAGATTTGCATGAGTCAGATGATGGGAATCAAACCCAATCCATTGAATTTCTGAAACTAGTATGGGGGATTATCCCCAACAAATATCAAGCCCTCTCAATATTGGGGACAATCACTGACTTATTTTGAGCCCTCTTGTTATCTGGGACAATCCCTGACTAATGCAGTCAGTAATTTTTCGCCCAAAACCTCCTAATTCAGGGTTCAAACACAATCCATACAATGAGTAAATCCTATTTGACTAAGCTGACTACCCTGACGCAGAATCCCCAATTTGTAACAATTATAGATCTTAGCTTGGACTGCTTGGAGATGAACTGAGTAACATCCCTGATCTCCCTTATAATTTTGATTCTCAGCAAATAAAAGTTACTCTCTTTTTACCATCTCTAAATTAAAATTGGCTACCTCTAAATTAACTTGGGAACAGAAATTATAGTTAGTATTTACCACTTAAGGACTTATCCTGGGTGAAGACTTTCCATACAAGGAAAGTATAATCCATAAAATCCAGCACCCAGGAACTTTGGGTTTCTGAGCCTTAAAAATAAAAGGACTGTCAGGAAGTTGATATGACTGGATGATATGCTATCCATATTGGCAAATCGGAAAGAAAATTGGGATGAGTCTCAAGATTAACAAAAGAGAAGTATAGTAATAATAATTGATTGAAATGTTGACCAATCGGTGAGAAGGGGAGATTACACTGAGACTAGGATAAATGAGATTTTTGAATCAAATGGGAGTAACGAATGGAAGACACCAAGCCAAGGATGCATCCAGCTTGGGGAATCGAGATATAAGGAGTTACAGAGTGAATTGATGGGGGCTCATTCATAAAATAAGTTGTTGCAGAAAGGTCTGCATATTAATACAATAATATAGGTCGAATTAAGGGGCGATAGCTCCATACAAAAAGTTATTAGTTTTATTAAAAGAATTGGCAATCTTCATATTATCTGATTTGGTTGCCTAATGGCTAATACCCTGTGCAAACCAACTTGGTGGAATCAAGACCATACGCCGAGAACTAACAGTGGTGCTCACTACAGGGGGCCATTAGTCAGCTGTAAGTATTCAACACTGTGAAAACAATGGCGAGCCCTCATTCTTTACATCACCAGTCTATTGGGTTCCATGCGCATCATGCGGAAGAAATACAAGAAGCATCAAATAATAATCCAATATTATTCACTATAATTGAACTGGAATATGATGAAGTTGTGTCAATCTGCAACTGGAAAACAGCCCTTAGTTAACAGCTGACTGACTAGGGCGCTCCACTAATGTGACCCCTCAGCAGCTGTGAAATATTATGGAATGGTTATTATGAGGGTATCTTTTATATGAAGATGAGGCGGGGGAGTATGCCTTGAGTCTGTTTTATAACCAACGCGATCAAGAAGGTCGTTATGCCATATAGATGTCTTATTTGGACGCAACAACAACGAGTATTGGCTCGCCATAATATAGAAATTGGAGATGTGGTGCGATTCACTTGAGCACAACAAAATGATATTCGCCTCTTGCTCAACCATCTTGATTGCTCCTTTTCAGAGGTACAAGGGGCGCTTGGGCAAATGGACCACCATGTTGAGAACATCCGCCACCGGTTAGACTTGTTGGTATCACATCTTGCACCTTGAGTTGTCTTGGGTAATTAACAAATTGCTGGATCAACGTGGGATATTGACGGAATGGATTTGGGATGTCACGACGCTTGGCCATAATACTGAGCGTTTTATGATGGGTTTATTTGAATGGGCGGAAGTACTCAAAAATGTGGTAGACCAGCTTAAAGAAAAGATATCAGTAGTGGAACAGCAAGTGGTGGATCAAGTTGGCTTTGTATCAGCCAAAGTAAACCAACTTCATATTGAATGGAGTAGTCAGCAAACGACTGATAATGAGCTTAATCTGTGGTCAACGTCCCCTGAGTACCTGCACCTAGTCTGCCGGGTTACAAAATTGGAAGCATATAGTCAGAGTGAGCGGCGTCAAGTTTTCCCTCTTCCATTCTATGAGACATGGGAGTATACCAACCTACAAGAACAACTTAATAACCTCAGTTGGGCTAATGAAAGGTTGATATGGGAACAAGTCGCTCTCCTGAACTGAATGGAAGAGAATAACCAACAAGCGGAATATGCTAGCTGACAGCACGGCCTTATACAAAATACAATTGACAGTGTCCTCTCGCGCTTACAAGCAGTGGAACTGCAGTTGCACGAAGAAAGGGAATATTGTTGAGAGTTGCAAAATCGATATGAAACACTGCAACGGGAATTACAAGATGGGCAGTGTAGATGTCATTCAATTAAAGCGAAACAGATGATCAATGAGCAATTGGCGGAGTATGCCAGAACTGGGGGAACGGTGCAGTCAATAGCAATTTGGATAACGAATCTTCTTCAAGTGACAACATGTATACCCCACATGACTCTACTTCCTTTGAGTTCATCACATCAGATTCAAGATCAACTGGCCGGTGAACCAATACGTCTGGTCCTTGCTGTAGAATTGTGGAACAAGGCAAAGATGTATGAATTGAGAACTTACCTCCTTTTAGTCATGAGGAAAACCTACCTGGGTATTTTAAGCGATTTGAATTCGCTGCAGAAGGAGTTTCTGATCAACAAAAAGCAAAACTGTTGCTGTCTGCTCTTGATGTAGACAGCGCCAATCAAGTAACTTGCTACCTCCCCAACAGCTCGGCATATTATGAAGAAATTAAGGCGATTGTTCTTTGGTTGTTTAGGGGTGTGACCAAAATAGCTCAACGAAAAGCCAATTTTCTGACTATACAATTTCATCAAGATGAGACCCTGTCAGATTTTGCTGAACGTTTCTCAGCGGAAGCACATGTACTAATTGGAGCCAGACTTTTATCCGCTGAGGATGTGGGTATTGTGATGACGGCGGCCATCAAACCATACTAGAAACTATCTAATGCTATGTCTCATGTGTTGAATGAAGGAGCAGGACTTATTTGAATTGTAAATACTTTACACCAACTATCAGCCACGAACAGCACCCCTAACATAGCCTGGCAACCTTCTGTTACCTCCGCACCAAAGACTTTAAAGTTTGAACTACAGCGGCGATGCTATCATCCAATGGAACGTATTCATTAAAATTTCACTCTTACAAATTCTTTTTTAACCTAGATATGACCTGCTGGCTCATTCCTGACCTTAGAAGCATACGGTAAATCATTGCACTGGTCTTTCAACTGCAGGTTATATATGAAAACCCTTCATGAATAATTGCTTCTAATGCAACAGGAGGGGGCATTATGCAGCAAACTGCCCTAATGAAACACATTTGGCTATGTTACCAACCGAGGAGACCCTTCCAGGAAAAAACTTGGGCGGAGTAGCAATGGGATGCTCCTCCTCCACTACGTTTGATCCACTTGTTTCTAAAAAATCCCTCACCCCTAATAAGGATTGATCCAAAGCTCAATTGGATGAATTATTATACCAACAACTTCCGTCTAGAATCTCTGATTCTGGGTCCCAATGTATAAATTCCCCCTCAAACTCTGTGTTTTGCCAGGAAGCGCTGAAGCCATATGCTTGGCAAATCTTGAAGCAGACTGGCACAAGTACCAAGGATCTGTCAATAGCTGCTACTTCTTTGATAGGAGTCCACAATGCCATTCCAGTGAAAAAATCATTAATGATTACCCACAGGTTGGCAAGATCATTTCCTCTTTCTTAAGTAACAGTAAGCTTTTGGATGTACATGCAATAAACATTGATGGTTCCTCTTACTCAGAATGTACTTATTGTGACATTTTCGTCCAAAATACAAAAATCCAGGCTATCATCAATACTGAAGCCCCTGAGAACATAGTCTCTACCCGGTTGGTGGCTAAGCTCCTGCTCAAACTGGATGTAAATCATCAAGTAGTATATGGAACCGCGGGGACACATAGCACTGTATCTGAAGGTGCTTATAGTGCGTTGCCCTTACAATTTGGGTCCGTCCAGGCTCCCACCCAGTGGTGGTTCTGCCAAACAACAATTATGACATGTTAATTGGTGCGGCATTTCTGAGGAAATTTGGTGTTATGATAGACATGGCGGAGGAATCACTTTACATTTTAGGACAACAGATTCCTGTTTATTTCACCTTGTGTGGAATCCCAACGGACTTGTTCTGTTCTAGTCAAATCAACCTATTATACAGCGATGGAGTAATACCTGTGTGCTATCAATGACTGAAGCAATGGACCAGGATCCTTCCTAACCAGATCTATGAATGCAAGGGGATTCTGCTTTGAGTGGCTAGCGATTGGAGTATACATCTGGACACTAATGCATAGTGGGAACTGAGCTCGAAATTGATGTCCCAAAAGGGCCTTTTGGTGAAATCATGGCGCCTTACCAACACTATCAGCTTGAGCCACATGTGGCTCCAGGGTTTCTGCTTCCTGGGAATGGAGAAGTGAAATTGCTGCTAGCAAATCTACAAAAAGAGACCATAACAATACAACGTCACTGTGGGATCCACCGATGGATGCCACAAATATTTTCTCAGAATAAGAATCTTACTTTTTAATAAAAGTATAAAATAATGCTTTATTAAAGTTTTTATGTTTTTTGTTGTTTTAAGCACAGCAAAACCAGGAAAGGTCCTTTTCTTGATACTAGTTTTTCCTATTTAAACTAGGTCAGATTTTGAGACCATGGGTATTTGAGGCAAAAGAATGTAAAGCTCAGTTATCTGAATTAGGAAATATAGGCTTTTGGCTTATCAGATCGAAGATAAAATTTTTGAGGCAAAACCAACCCGTGTGGTAATGATTTAATGAATTGTATCCAATCACCAGCGAGTAAAATCTTTTCACCTTGGCGGTGGTCAAACTCATGTGGTAATGATTGGTTAATTTTTACCCTATCATTATCAAGTAATATCTTCACACCTCAGTGGTGGTTAGACTCAGATAGTAATGATTTGTTAATTCGCACTCAATCATCAACAGGTAAAATCTTTTCACCTCGCAGAGGTTCAGATCCATGCAATATCGAACTCCTCAAATTTGGCTGAGAAGTTGGAGTAATCCTATTATTAGTATTTACCTTTTTAAGCCGATTTTTGTGATAAACCATATTTTTCCAATGGTTAGGATTCCACCAAGAATCTGCTAAGGTCTTTTCATTGTGGGTACTTATAGCGTTGATATCCACAATATTATTTGAAGATTGGGCAGGTGATGGGCCAATCATAGTAGCAGATTCAGGAGCCTTTATACCTCCAACATTCTTTTTCTTAAGTCAAGAAAGAGAATGTCTGACATTGCCCCCTCAAGAATGTTGGGAGGGGTGTAGGGTTGTAAGAAGCAGCCATGTACCCAAATTATGATGAT
The DNA here is from genome assembly GCA_022478985.1 of Massospora cicadina. Classification (NCBI taxonomy): domain Eukaryota; kingdom Fungi; phylum Entomophthoromycota; class Entomophthoromycetes; order Entomophthorales; family Entomophthoraceae; genus Massospora; species Massospora cicadina. The sequence goes on along the minus strand of JAKSZP010010749.1, from coordinate 65,896 downwards.
TCTTGTAGCCAAAGACTTTATAGAATACTCATTTCCTCTCTTATATATGATGGTAAATGACCCCTCCCAGTTTGATCCAAGTTTGCCACTTTGGGGAGTATTGCAATTGTGGTAATATAAAACCCTATCTGACACTTGGTAAGAAGGTAGAAGAGCTCAGAGCTCATTGACAGCTTGGTCTTTTTTAGTCACTGTTTTTGCTTGACTAGACTTTCCAGCATATAATTCTTCATTCTCAGTGCGTGAAGGTTTAGACTGAGGTCTGCGAGGGGTAGAATCCTTGGAAGAGCGATTCTCTTGAATCTTGGAATGAGAAATGGCTGCCCCGCAGGCTTAGAGGTAGACTTCTCTTTTTTAGCTGTACTTTGGGAGCCTGAACTTCTCCTTCAAAATCAACCTTACTTAAGAGATCAATGGGGTTTTGGGATGTGACTTTCATGTCAACCACTCGTTATTCACCTGGCTTAATCCCCACCTCATCTGTCACAAAATTTGGAATACCATCACTAGCCTCCACTGAATCGTGAAATTTATTAGTGTTGCGCCCGGAGGTGACATAATGTAAAGGCAAAGCAGAAGAGGGGTTTTCAACTGGGCAGGTGTAGTCATTCTTGATGAGTTCTTTGTTGGATAAGACTAATAGAACTTTTTAGTTCATTAAAGATAGGGACCCTTGCTTCATGTTGATGATGCCTTCATACTCAATCATAAACTGAGTACCTATAAGCATCTCATAATCGTTATTATCTAAAGCCACTGTGGGGGCTGATAGAATAAGCTTCCCAATATGAATGGGAAGGGACGAGTAAGCACCCAGTGTGTGGGTGTTGTTAGGACCGACAGTTCCAAAGTCTTGGTTGTACTCCAAGTCAGGTACAAGTTGGATCTTTTTCATCAACTTGGAGGAGATTACATTCACCGGGAAGCCTGTATCTAAGATAGCCATCACCCAAAATTTTTGAATAACCACTTCAACCTTCATAAGTATCCCCCCAGAAGTGGGCGATAGTGCTAAGACCTCCTTAAGATGGAAATTGGAGGTTAATTTGCACGCGGTCTCAGGGTAATTTCCTGGATGGACTTCAGGGTTTAGCCAGGCTGGATAGGGTGAATAATGCGAGACAACACCTCATCTGCATCACTGGCAGTATCAATAATGATTGGCTCCCTTAGAACTTGGCAGAGGTAAGTATCCTCAGGTATGGTGGCTTCATCTACTTCTTCAGCGTTTAGGTGATCAGGGACCTCCACTTCCGCAGGAGCTCCCAACAAGTAGTACCCAACGTTATCGTAACCCCCTCAGAGTCAGCCTCAGGGGTATTTTCAACCATAGGCAAGGTTGTAATTGAAATGGGGGAGACAGCCACGAGAAGTGGGGTAATTAGTTTCGCTTTAACCGGCATTCTTTCAACCTCAGTAGTTCTGGAGGATATACCCATAAGGCGCACACCTATTGACTGAGCTGAAGGGGAACCCACAGTAGGGATCTCCGCTTTACATGAATGAGGAATGCTCATTTTAAGACGCTCCAAAGAAGCAGGTTTTGCGGGGAGGATAGGCACAGGTGGCCTCACCTCCAACGGTTCAACAGGCTGCAGCTCATCTAATGGAATATGGGCGACGTCTAACAAGGCCTCTTTTATATCACGGAAAGTTGTGAAGTGGAGTTTCACTGATATGATATGCCTGGTGAAAGAGGGTTGTGAAGCTAACCCTGTTAGTATGGCGGCGATAGCGTCATCCAGGGTAAGCAGGTTAGACGTAGCCAACCTTTGAGCAGTGAGATAGAACCGCTCAGCAAAACTAAAGAGGGTTTCACTCTCATACTTGGTAAGGCGCATGAAAGCCTGTTTTTCCCTGTATAAGCTCTGCTTGGATCCAAATTCAGCCAAAAAGGCCTTCTTAACATCTGTCCAGATGTGCTGAGGATCCAGGTGAGGAACGACCAGCTCTTGAGCTTTGTGGCTTAGACAGGGAAGTATGTACTGAACTTTCTGTTTGTCAGTGGCGCCATCCATCGTAGCTTCATAAACGTATAAAAAGGAAGCAATGCTCCCTTCACCCGGGATGTATCTATCCTTTATGGGTACTTTGAATGGCCGTTGCTCTAACTTTTTGAGATGGGAGAAAGAGCTGGCTAGTTGCTTCTCAAAAGCAACTAATCGTAATTCAGGAGAGCTGCTCACGTTGACAGCCTCCATTGCCTTGATACTTTATTGAAGTATTCAGGGGATTTGACCCCTGTAGTGAGCACCAGTTTTTGGGATCCACCGATGGATGCCACAAATATTTTTTCAGAATGAGAATCTTACTTTTTAATAAAAGTATAAAATAATGCTTTACTAAGGTTTTTATGTTTTTTATTTTTTAAGTGCGGTAAAATTAAGAAAGGTCCTTTTCTCAATACTAGTTTTTCTATTTAAACTAGTTTGTATTTCAAGATCATGGGTATTTGAGGCAAAAGAATGTAAAGCTCAGTTCTCTAAATTAGGAAATATAGGCTTTTGGCCTATCAGATTGAAAATAAAATTTTTGAGGCAAAACCAACCCGTGTGGTAATGATTTGATGAATTGTATCCAATCACCAGCAAGTTTAATCTTTTCGCCTTGGTGGTGGTCAAACTTGTGTGGTAATGATTGTTTAATTTTTACTCTATCATCATCAAGTAATATCTTCACACCTCGGCAATGGTTAGACTTGGATGATAATAATTTTGTTAATTTGCACCCAATCATTGATGGGTAAATTCTTTTCACCTCACAGATGTTCAAATCTGTGTGATATCAAACTCCTCAAATTTGGCCGAGAAGTCAGAGTAATCCTATTATTAGTATTTAACTTTTTAAGATGATTTTTGTGATAAACCATATTTTTCCGATGGTTAGGATTCTAATGAGAAACCGCTAAGGTCTTTTTGTTGTGGGTACTCATAGTGTTGATATCCACAATATTATTTGAAGATCGGGCAGGTGATGGGCCAATCATAGTAGCAGATTTGGGAGCCCTAATACCTCCAACATTCTTTTTCTTAAGTTGAGAAAGAGAATGTCTAACAGTCACCAAGTGGTGGCTTACTTACACAATTCCTCTAAAAAAGAAGTCCGTTGTAATCAAGATTTTGGCTCGTGGGAGGATCTCAAATTGCCAACAAGCTCTCCGCTTGGCGTATTGACCATGGTTCCGCGGGAAGCGCTGACTGGATTATCAACAGAACAACAATAACAGGCTATGGCGTTATCTAAAAAGTATCAGGATATTTTTGCATCTGATGATCATGATCTGGGGTGCGCTTGAGGGGTGGTACATCAGATAGATATTGGGGATCACCCTCCCATTCATTCACAACCTATTAGATGTTCTAAGGCAGCGGAGAAAGTTGTTTCCAATGAGGTGGATAAACTTATACTTCAAGGAAAGTTAGAGCCATTGAATAGTCCGTGGGCATCACCGGTGCTCATAGTAAAGAAAAAAGATGGCTCAAATTGGGTGGTTATTTTTTATTGCAAACTCAATAATGTAACAAAGAAGGATTCCTACCCTCTTCCTTGGATTGATGATGCATTAGATTGATTAGGAGGAGCAAACTATTTTTGGCCATGGATCTGATCTCGGGGTACTGGCAGATTGAATTACCCTCAGCGGAATGGGAAAAATATGCCATCATCACATCAAAAGGATTATTCCAACTACTCACATGCCACAAGGGTTGTGCAATGCCCCGGCTACATTTCAACATGCCATGGATATGATTTTAGGTGATTTAAAGTCGTCCTGCATTTTAGTCTATCTTGATGATATCAACATGTTCTTGCAGATGTTTACTGAACATCTTGGCCATTTGGAACAAGTGTTCTGACACCTCGCTGCTGTTAATATTAAAATTAAGCCTCAAAAGTGACATTTCTTTAAAGAACAATTGGAATACCTCAGGTTCATCATGGATTCAAATGGGCTTAAACCACAGCTGGCTAAAGTGGAAGCAATAGGCAAGATAACTTGGCCATGGAATAAGCGGGTCATTCAGGTGTTTCTGGGGATGGTTGGGTATTACTGACGATTCATTCCCAATTTCAGTTGTATTGGGGCACCACTTTTCAAATTGCCGAAGAAAAACGCTTCCTTCAATTGGACAGAATGATGCTAGAACGCTTTCAATGTATTGTGCACAGCGTTAGCAAGCGAACCCCTATTGCAATATCCTGACTTTGACAAACAGTTTATAGTACAAATGGATGCCTCTCTCTCTGCTATAGGGGCAGTATTATCTCAGCAGGACGATGAGGGCGTAGAACATCCTGTAGCCTTCTGTAGTCGAAGTTTGAGCTGTCACGAACAAAACTACACTGTTACTGAGCAGGAATTTTTAGTGGTAATTTATGCTTATAAACAGTTTTGCAAATACCTGCATGGGGTACAATTATGAGTTGTAATGGACCATGCTTCCTTGCGTTGGTTGCAGAATCTTTGTGAGCCAGAAGGGCGACTTGCACGTTGGGTGTTAAAGCTCCAAGCATATGATTTTGAGATTGTACATCGCCCTGGAGCTAAACACCAAAATGCGGATTGTCTATCTCAGCTGCCAACAGTCACAATCACAGAGGATCTAGCTGACATAATGTATGAGAAGATGGTGGTAAATAAATACCAGGATGAGCTGCTGAATGTGATCAAGGTACTAGATGGACTTAGGGCGGATACCTTTCTACATGAAGGAGAACTATACAAGCGAATTGGCGACCAAATGTTGAGTTTCCCTAAGCCTTCAGCCTAATCTGCGATAATTATGGATGCTCATTGGGCTGTAGGTCATGGAGGGTTGTGGAAAACACTGGAGATGTTGCAACACCAATACTACTGGGAGAGCATGCATTACAACATATTGAAAACGATTAGTTATTGTCATAAGTGTCAAGTGGAAAAACCATTCCATAAGAAAACCACATATCAGCTGGTCAAATCCCAATTCGCCTGGAATACCGTTTCTATTGATGTAGTAGGACCTCTAACAATTAGTACCAATTGGTCTAAATATATTATCGTCACCATAGATCATCTGACTCGATGGGTGGAGGCCAGGGCCATCAATGATTTGGGCGCAGTTACTACTGCCAAATTCATCATGGAGTGTGTTATACAGCAACACAGCTTCCCGCAATTCATTTAACAGATAATGGAACCAATTTCACTTCACACATTTTGCCAAAGTTGAACGAGCTGATGGCGATCCATGGGATTTTGACCACCCCATATCCTTTGGAATCTAATGAAATGGTGGAGCGGGTTAAGGGAACTTTGGTGAACATCCTCCAAAAATTGGTAAATGATCGACCATTGGAATGGAGCGCCCTCCTGCCCACGGTGGTACTTGCATATAATATTAGCTATCATTTGTCTACTGGTAAGAGTCTGTTCTAACTATTATATAGATGACATCCAGCTTTGCCTGCCTTGCTTTATTCGTGTGTAGAGGATACTGGTGGAGTGGACCCCCAGCATTACCTGAAGACCCTTATGGATACATTGATCAAGTTACAATTGGAAGTCTATTCCACCAGTCTGTCTAAGAAGATTCGCGATCAGGCCACAGATCAGAAGCGACAAAGCAGACTTTTACTGTACCCATAGGAGACCATGTTTTATTCCATAATCAGCACGGGTTTGGAAGAAAAAACAAACTTTCTAATATCTGAATTGGTCCATTTGAGATAATTGAAAAGACTGGCACAGATGTATACACCATCAAGGAGCCTGCGGGGGGTCATATTATCAACAGAGTCCACGCAAAGTTCCTTTGAGCATACAAACAGTAAGAGCATATCATCCAGTCAAAGGGGGGTAATGTTGGGAAGTTGATGTGACTGGATGATATGCTACCCAAATCAGCAGATCGGAAAGGAAATTGGGACAAGTCTTGATATTAACAAAAGAGAAGTATGCAATAATAATCAATTGAAATGTCGACCAATTGGCAAGAATGGGATATTATGCCAAGACTAGGATAAATGAGAGTTTCAAACCAGATGGGAGTATTGAATGGAAGACACCAAGCTGAGGATGCATTCAGCTTGGGGAATCGAGATATAAGGAGTTACAGTGTGAATTGATGGGGGTTCATTCATAAAATAGGTTGTTGCAGAAAGGTCTGCATATTAATACGATAATGAAGGTTGAACTAAGGAGCGATAGCTCCATATGAAAAGTTATTAGTTTTATTAAAAGAATCGGCGATCTTCATATTGTCTGATTTGGTTGCCCAGTGGCTAATACCCTGTGCAAACCAACTTGGCAAAATCAAGACCATACGCCGAGAACTAACAAGGACAATTGGGATAAAGACCTTAGTTTCAACAGGGAACTTGGGGGCATCTGGCAGAGAGCACCAATTTGTCAGGACACGGGGGAGCAACTCCAACCCACTCATATTGAATCAGGGCCCAAAGCCCCCAGAAAGTTAATAAGCCTTCACGGCCTTAAGTAAAGCTAAATTAGGAAAAAAGATTCAAGGAATGGTAAATTTATTTGAATAAAGCCTTAAGGTATTTATAGGACCTCAGTTCTAGAATTGATTTTGGGAAGTGGAAGATTCTGGATAGGGAAAGTCTCAGCATTTATTGCTGACGGCATTCAAGACAAACAAAACTATTAATACAAAGGGGAGTGGGACCATCTTTGACATAATTCGCAGGTGAGTCCCAAAAGGATTAATTGATTGGGTTCAGCATCGGATGGTAATTTCCCATGACCCAATTGATAGTTTGACATCCTCAGCATTAGTTGCTGGTGTCAAATTGGTATTTAATACTAACGGTGATTAGCCCCAATACTTCAGACCAGACTCAACCCAAGTTATTGGGGAGCCCAATCCGCATTCCCTCATAGGTGAGTCATAACTCCTAGTTGGGACTTCCACAATAAAGGGAAAATCCTGACACTGGGGTCATTTTTCCGCCGTGGCCTTTTCTTGTGCTCATGTCAGTACATTTACCTCTCTGACTGGCTGCTGATATAGGAACTCGTTATTGTACTGAGGGCTTCACCTAGATATACTTTGTCAGGGTAGGTGGGACATTTGGGGTTGGGATAGCTTAGGTAGAGAGTCCGATCTCTACTTTACTCCATCTTTCCCTGGTAGTACTAGTCCAGCAGTATGTAATGGACCCAACAATTGGGGTAACTCCATGTAAGGTGCCCAGGTGACCGCAATCATAACAATTTACCCTGTAGGGACCATGTCCTTAGTTATCATAAGATGGCCAGGCCAATAGTATGACTGTTGGCATTTGGTGTAAGAAGGCCCAGGATGATAGTTTGACTGCTGGAAGTTGGCGTAAACAGGACCAGGTCAAAGTTTGGGCTTCTAGATATTGTTATAAGCAGGTCCAGACTGGAAGTTAGTCTGCTGTGGACTTGGCATAGGGCAAGGCGTGTAGTTGTAATAAGGCCAGGGGTTACTGGCCAGAATAAAACAGTATGGGATGATTCACCCAAATAAGAAGCCCAGTGATGGCTGCTGAGGATTATCAATCAGTATTGGGTGAAGTAAAGGTGGCAGATAGATGGTTCAAAATTGGACAATCTTAAGCAAGGGTACGTAATCCTGAAAAACTGGATCCATAGCATTGTAAAGTTCACAGTATGGGTTAACCACAGAGGTCATCGCAATTCCCAAATTGACTTTGGATAGAGTCCCATCCCCAATCAACACATGAGCTTCCATTGTTCATTGTTCAGCAAACTCAATGAGGGTTTCATTATGATGGAACCCAATGGTCAAAAACTCAGCCTTTCACTGTGACATCTTTGCGGTACCCCCAAACAAACGCAGCACAGTATCTTTCACTTCTAGATATGGAACGAAACTGCTTAGAAAGCTAGCAGGTGACTTGGTTGGCGCTTCCAACATCCAGGGCGGATATCAGCAATATAGCCTTGTGCTGATCTGGGGCTCCTTCCACCGCAAATTCCAATCGTTTTAAGAACCTTTGGATGTTCCCATCACAAATTAAACAGAGGCAGCTTATTGATACAAACCTCCTCCTGCTACTCATAACTGTGAGCCTTTAGGGCGTAATGAGGAAAGGTCTGTTAGAAAATCGCTTTTTCAAACAGTGGGCTCCACTAGTGTGTCAGGCCAACCAGTATGGAGACTGGCTGACCCTTGCTGTTTCACTTTCATAGGCGTACCAACCCCCTACACGTCCACCTCCAACCCACCAACACAGAAGACCAAAGACTTTACCATAGCCCCATGGTTCCTCTTGGGTATGCCCTGGCAAGTCCATCCCCCATCCTAGGCGGCCATGGCACTGCTGTGCTGCACCACCCTCATGATCTATCGCCAACCCATCTTGGGTGTGTTCCAGAGAGTCCATCCCCCATCCTGGGTGGCTATGGCACTCCCGCGCTGCACCACCCTCAACGCTGACAGCCAGCAGCACATCTTCGTTGGTGGCCAGTTGTCCAGGTTCTCATTGGTTCCTTGTAGTGCTGAAGTATGGGATCAGGAAGCGTTGGCCACTCCAGGCATGTACCCTGCGCCTACTTCAGGGATCTCCAGTCCCACCTCTATCCACTTTAGTGGCTTTTGCTACTTAAAATAAATAGGAAAGTGGGCGAAATTGAGATCTTTATTTGGAGGGAAGGAAGACTATTTATAACCTAGGCTACTGTGCCTATGAAAACCCCTTGGCCATCCAAGCCAGAACCTTAACCAATTGCAGTCATCCATGGCAGCGATTCCCTCCCATTGCGCTCATCCAAATCACTGAATATTAGGTCAACTCATCCTTGGCACAAGTCGCCAGTCAGCTGTATATAAATTACTATTATAATAAATATTTTGAGCATACTTGGAATGAGTCACCGGTACTCCAAATTAGGCAGAAAATTCATAGTTGGATGATTAATAACAAATAAGTCAGCTTTCTGCTAGAAAATCCCACAATCAGTCTTATATGGTAGTTGACATCAAGATAAGATTCCACCAAACTCAGATAAAAGTCAGCGAAATCATCAGATGGTTGATATGAATACATCAGCTTTAACTCCAGAAATATCCACAATCACCCACAATTTTGCAGTTGGCGCTGAATTAGGATCTGCCAAACCTAAAATGATTAACACTATATAACATTCAATAATATCAAACTAGGCAATTAGCCAGTAATCACGACAGACTAACTGACACCCCTAATTCTGATATTATCAGGAGGAATCCATCTAGTTAATTTTCCGACATGGTCAAGATCCATAGATGGTATCTCGTCAAGGAGCTAGTTCATTAGGCCCAGTGGCGCACAGCTTGTCCGCTGCTTCAGGGGTAGTGTGGGTCTCTTTGGTGGGCAGTACAGCCATCACCTGGGGGAATCAGTTCACTGGGACATAATCATCTATGGCGCTGCCATCATGGGTTGTGTAGTTCACACTGCCTGAGTGTTTGGCAAAAAGCTCCTTGGCTGGGTACCCAGCATGATATTCCCCCAAAAAAATTCTTCCTGAGTTGCCCTTATTGTTCTTCCACTTCCCAATGAGGGTGCTGAGGGTGGGAGGTGCTTGTCAGCTTCTGCTCCGCGCAATGTAGTCATTTGATAGTGTCATCCAGACAATTAGCAAGTTGCCTGTTTTGTTGTCCAAGGATCTGCAGTTGGCTGAAAATGTCGTTGAGCTGGTTCATTACATGGTTATGTACCTGAAGGAGCTCATCTTGCTTCTTGAGCAATGCATCCAAGACAAGTTTGATTTATGCATATTCAGCTGGTGTGGCGTACTGTGAGGATTCTCCATTGAGGCAGGCCCAGTGTGACATGACCAGTGACTGGAAACTTTTTTATTTTTTGGTTGTTCAATGTGCCCCCTGTAGTGAGCACCACTGTTATAAAATTGGCGTATAGTTGATATACGCCATAAGGTTTGCACAGGGTTAATCCCACTGAGCAACAGATGGACAATATGGAGATTGCCAGTCCTAAAGACAAACTTAGTAAATTTAATAAATTATGAAGCAATTGCTTTGGTGACACCACTTTATTTATTTTAATATTTAATAGCATATTCCTTCTGCTCTCTCTATTCTTCATACTAAAAATTCTCCCCATTCTAGTCTCCTTGTCATGCTTATATATCTATGACTTCAGTCAATTTTAACCCTTTGGCTTAAGCTATTCTTTTCCACTGTATTCTCATTAGTTTATTCTCATCCCTGAGAGGCTCCAGCAGAGTCTATTATTCTTAAATTCACCATCGCCTAAGTTTAAGGCGATCAAACAAATATTCGTCATTAGTTAAAAATCGCCTTTTAGCCTTATTTTGAGGCAATCCAATAAATGTCCTTCCTGGGTGCATTATCACCTTATTTAAAGCGCTCAAATATTCGTACACTATTAAATCATTTTAGATGTATAAGCTAATCTGCTACAACTATTTAAAAGCGTATCATCCAAACATATCAAAATCTAAACAATCCCTTTTATTTAATTTTCTATTTATTCGATTTTTTTCTCTGTGTTGATAGCTGCTGTTACCTGAACTATGTTCCCAGGGCTGCATAATGACTGGGCCCTAGTGGCAATTATTATGACGCTGCTACACTCTCTTATCAAATGGGGTTACTGAGCAAGTGGCCTGTTGGGATATCCCCACTTGTGGACGCCCTCTGGTGTCAAGCCATCCCTCTGGTATTGGGGATTATCTCTCCCCACTGGGCGACGTTTTGTAACCTAGCCACTCACTCCCACCCAGTGGTTCATTGGCACATCCCAGACCCTTTGTGGTTCCTAGAAAGTTGTCTGCAGTGAAATCCACTGCTGCTCAGCAGCCACAGTCTGTTGGTAGTCAGGATGTTGGCTACTGTCAGGGACTGGCGTACCGCTGTCCTGGTTGGGGGTAGCTAACCTTGAGCTATCATAACCAATGGTTTAAATCCAGTATGACCAGGACGATAGATGCATCAAAATATAAGAAATGGTTTGTATACTGATATGGAAGCTGCTCACAGCAATAATTTAGGAGAGGAAAGGTGATGTTTTTCTTGAAGTTTGGGGTGGTAGATCAGCATTGTTAACACTTTAGTAAAAAATTTAATAGTGTTTGCATAATTTAGATTATTTTATTGACCACAAAGATTGATCATATGAATGCCTTAGTTTTATATCTTATCCAACCCCTGGACTTACCTAAGCTTAATTGATTATGAAACAGTGCACTTTTCTTCTTTGGAGCTTATGGGATTACAGCTTTCATATGATTTTAAAAAGCAGTGGGAATCGTCTCAGTCTCATTGTAAATTCATTTTGGTGCGATTAATTAACTCAATAATATCGCAATTAAGGTAAGTTAAGAAATTAATTGAACATTTTCACTACAATCATTCATTTGATATAAATTTAATTGATCTAACTTCAGCACATATCCTCTTGATCTGATGGATGATGTCTTCAATCTCAGGAAATTCCACTAATGTCAGGATTTACCCTGACATCATCCCCCACCAGGGCTGAAGCTATCTTTGAGGCCTTCTTCTTCCATTTCTTTAACAGCTTGCCTGCATTCTTTAAGTTCTTCTCAGGCTCTCAAATTCTCTCTTCTGCAGGATATCCATCTCACTTAAACAAATATTGCTTTTTACCATGATGTGTTTATCTCCCTTTAATTACCTACACCTCATACTCAGGACAGGGACCTTTAATCAGTGGTGCTAGCTCTTTGACTTTCTGGTGTGGTAGGGAACTTCCCTATTTTATGTGCAAAAGGGAATGATGGAATACATTGTGAATTTTCCAACTTTTGGGCAATTCAAGACGGCAAATCACATTTCCTAGAACCTCTTTGACCTTGTATGGCCCTAAGCGCCGATGAGCAAGTTTATGACATGGTACATCCAAAGGAATATTACAAGCATTTAGTTAAACTTAACTACCTACTTCCAACACTTTACCAGGTACACACTTCTTATCTGCAAAGTCTTTGTAAGTATGTACTGCTTGGTTTATATTTGCCAAGCAAAGTGCATGAGTTTGATAAATGTTTTATAAAAAATCCTCCCATGGGGGTTGTCTGCTTCAACAGATAGCAAAGGTTCTCAGTTCACATCATACCAATAGTTAGCTTTGAATGGTGCCATTCCAGTGGAGGAATTATATAAAAGTGTTATAACAGAACTAGGCCATAGGCAACAACTCAACCCAGTTGTCCTACTCCACATTAACATAGCATCTCAGATACTGCTCCAGCACCTGTTTATCTCTCTCAGTCTGCCCATCAGTTTATGGATGGTATGCGGTGGATAAAGATCTCTTGATTCCAAGGTCTACAAGGAGCTGTTTCCAAAAGTTTGATATAAATTGAGGCCCTCTGTCTGAAATTGCCTCCTTGGGAGTACCATGATGCAGGAATACAATTCTCAAAAACAGACGATTTATCTCTTTAGCCGTGACATTGGTAGTATTTGGGATAATAGAAGCCATTCTAGTGAATCTATCTACCACCACCAATATTGCATTGAATCCTTGGGGAAGGGATAGCTCTATTATTAACTCCATAGATACTGACTCCCATGGCTTTTGTGCGATTGATAATGGTTGTAATTGTTTTTCAGGAAGTCCTCTACGACCTTGGTGCGCCAACAAACCTCACATCCTGCACCATATTTTAAGACATACCCTCTAAGGCCAAGCATCGGTAAGTTCTTTGAATTAGTTGGCTCATTTTAATCTTTCTGAGGTGTCCTGCCACGCTTAATTTTTGGTGCTCGCGCATGACGTCCAATATTAAAAGTCCTTCTGGTGCATAAAAACAACCTTTTAGAATACTGACTGACCCTTCAACAAGTGTCCCTTTTTGTACCACACATTGTATAAGTTTTGAATGAGATCATTCTTCATTTCTTGAAGAAAGCATCATCATTTTGGACTTCCAAAAATCTCATCTCCACGTCCCACTAGTACAAGATGAGATAATAATGCAGCGGGATCCTTGGTCTTCAGAAGCACCTGTGTATTAAACTCGTTAATTCCCCCTCTGCAGGTATTATGTCAGGACAATGGCTTAGAGAATCTGATACAACATTATTTTTCCCAGGTTTAAAACAAAGTCCAGGTTTTAATCTGCCAGAGTAAGTGCCCATCAGGCCTGACGCTGATTCAATTGCCGTGGGGTGAAAAAGCAAGTCAAGTTCTTATGATCTTTCAAAACTTTAACAGGGTAATTTGCCCCACATAGGTACTGGCGCCAGTGATTTAGACATTGAACAACGGCCAACATTTCCTTATTATAAATAGGATAGTTGCATTCAGCTGGGATGAATTTCTTGGAATAGTAGGCTATGGGATGCAGCCTACTATTATCCCCCTCCTGCAACAAAACCCCCAAGAGCGTATCCTGAAGCATCAGTCTCAACCATGAAGGGCTTTTCATCGTTGGGCATTAATAACACAGGTGATGAAACAATGGCATCCTTCAAGTCAGATAAAAATTTTCCGCCGCCTGAGACCATTTATATGGAACACTTTTTAATGTAAGACGTGTTAAGGGTAACGCAATAGAAAAAGCCTTTGATAAATCCTGGCAAAAGTTTGCCAAGCCTAAGAAACTGCAAACACACTTTCAACTTTTAGGTGTAGGCCAAGATGTGATGGCATCCACTTTGCTAGGTGACATGGTGAACCCATTCCTTCCCACAACATAAACATGAAATTCAATTTCCTCCTGCGCAAACTCACTTTGCTGATAGCTTTACATGCAAGTTGTACCTTCCAGAATGCTCAAAGACCAAGTTGAGTGCAGTAAGTGTTCCTCCTGAGTCTTGCTGTAGACCAAAATGTCATCAAGGTAGGCTATGTAGAAGTGGTCCAAGTAGCCTCCCAGCACCGTAATAATCATTTTTTGGAATGTATTAGATGCGTTGCACAGCCCAAATGGCATCACCAGATATTTAAATAGCCCAAATCGTGTCTTAAACGCTGTTTTTCACTCAACACCCTCTTTTAAGTATCTGGTTGAATTCATCCTTTAAGTCAACTTTGGGAAATACTGTAGTTCCAGACAATTGGTCACTCAAGTGATCAGCATCAGGTAATGGATACCGGTTCTTTATGATTATATCATTGAGCTTTTGGTAGTTTATACATGGCCGTAGTCCACCTTCCTTCTTACTAACAAACAATAGGGGTGATGAACAGTGAGTGGGACACTTGTATAAACCCCTTCTCAAGCATTGTATCCAGGTATTCTCTCAGGGCAATTTGTTACCTCCTATTGCAACTATAAATAGATCCATGGGTGGGCTGCTTCCTTTCTAGTAAATCAGTCGCATGATCAAAGGATCTATGAGCTAGTAATTAATTGGCCTCCTCTTCTCCAAAAAGTGAAGCCCATTTTGAGAGATACTTAGGAATCTTCCCTTTGCAAGACTCTAATGGACCACACTGAGAAACTGTTGCGGAAATGTCCAAACTTTTATGCTCTCCTAAAGCACACTCAATGAGCTTATCCTTTAGATGTATTGTGATAGAGTTCCGTACATAATTGTGCTGGAGTTCAAACTGCGTCCACCAAGGATACCTAAGGTTACAGGATGGGGTGAACTACGCAGGACCCAAAACTCAAATTCCATTTTACTTACCCCAAACTGCAAGTCAAAGTGACGTGAGCAGTGTAAGCTAAAGACTATTCATCATTCCCCAAGGCTACTTTCATCAAAGGTTTCTTTGCATGCAAGCCCAGCATTTTCACTTCATGCTCTATAATGAAGTTTCATGAGGCACCACTGTCCGGCAAAGCCATAGTTTTTAACTTTCTCTTTCCAACAATTATATTCAGACTCAATACTGGTATAGACTGCTTACCATTTTTCAAGGAGGAAATGAGGGTCTGAGATTTTCCCTTGTGGTATTATTAAGTCCAGCATCCTCCTGGTCTGCCAATACCTGACCTTAGACTCTGGATGACCTCAATAACTTCTTTTAAGGGTAGCGTGATGGGGTGTTGTCTGATCAAAATTTTTCTAAGTGACTTTCTAACCCTTGTCTGAAATAAAGCACTCCCATTTCCTCGTCTAATTTTGCTTTCTGAAAGTTCTCTAAGAACTTACGAGTAGTTTCCTCAATGGTTTGTCCTTCCTGTTGGAAGTTTATCAAGGTAATCCGCACATGTGATCTGGCACCAGTGGTGGTCGGTGCAATTAACAACTGGCCTTTAAAGACTTCATAATCTTTACAAAAATTCTCATTATCTTCTAGGGCCCTTATATATCTACTCAGCGCATCATCAATGAGTTGTGAAACTATTGCCATAATTTTCCGTGCATCATTCAGATAGGTCTCAGGATAAGCTTCAAAATAAGCCCCCAAAAATGTGAGACCTTCTTTCACTTCAGCTAAATTTATTTTTTAGGTAAGGGAACTGCAGGGTAAGTCATAGATTTGTGGTAGGCCACACTCTCTGTCTGCATCTGATTGGGTCCTACTTCTTCTATATGAATTATATATATTACTTTGCTGGGTAAAACATCCGCACCAGCAATTGGTAACTTCCCATCAATAAAGCAGATATCAAAGCTCCCAATAATAAAACAAGGTAGGAATATTCATAATAAATTTTGGCGGCCAAATTGTCAATGACTGGTTTATCGCTGTCCTGGTTGGGGGTAGCTAACCACGAGCTAGCATAACCAAGGGTTTGGATCCAGTATGACCAGGACACTAGATGCGTCCAAATTTAATAAATGGTAGGTACACTGGTATGTAAGTTACCCACAGATATGATTTTAGGAGAGGAAAGGTGATGATGTTTCTTGAAGTTTGGGGTGGTAGATCAGCATTTTAACACTTTTGTAAATAAACTTAATAGTGTTAAATTTATTGCGGGGAAGGCCGACCATGGGATGGACACTTCCGAATATGACTCAGGAAAGACAAACTTAGTACCAGGGGAGGCACCCCAGAGAAGTGATGATATCTCCTGTTGCCAGCGGGAACGCCACTTATGGGGAGGGGGAGGGAGCGTGTGAAGGGGCTGTAGCCACTATTGAGCACGTGTGGAGGAAGGGGTCTGATTTGATGAACCAGACTGGGAACCAGGAAGAGACCAGCTGTTGGTGACGCGGTGGGAGGTATCCAAACATCCACGCTTGAAAGTGGTCCACCAAATGAGACCGGAATCTGTGGACAGCTTCTGGGAGGGTGGGGATGGAGCCAGCGATGGCATCCAAGACAATCGTGTGGATAGTCCACATGGCGATTGCAACCACCAGAGCACAGAGGGAGGGTGGAAGGGGGAGGCCATTGATAAAGCAACCATATCTCTTAACAGACTGAAGGGATGCGTTTGATCCTGGCCCAGCAGACGTTGGACTTCGCGCCATATCACTTTAGAGGTGGGGCACTTCTCCAGGTGGTGGAACAGCGTTCCATACTGGCCACACATGACACTGGATGAGTGTAAAGCGTTAGAGCGCTCAGCTGTACGATACACCCGCCTCAGGCAGTGCCACACATGGGAGCGGACTTGAGGCTGAAACAAAGGATGGTGTGCATATTTCCAGATAGTCTTTTGGGTCTCAGTGGAATAAGGGATGTCCACCATGTCCAGGTAGTCCACCCTGGATAGGACTTGGGGTCGAATGGGGATCACGCCATCATGGATGGGTAGCCCCTGTACCTCTTGTGTGAACTGAGGAGAGGGGCGGCCTCTTCGAGTTGTATGTCCACTAATATGAATTCTCCACTCTGCGCTTTGCATGGAGAGTAGGATTCGTTTGTAGTGGGTTTTAGTCCTGTGAGGACCTGTGGCCGATGTGTGTGATGCGAGGTATCTCATCAGGGAGTGGGGGTTTGATGGATTGTTGAGGCCCAAGGCCCAGGAGAAGTTGGAAGTGGGCCGCATGGGACCAGTGTTGGGATGGGAGTGTAGGAGCGGTGACGGCTGTGATCCAGGTGCCCAGGATCTTGGCGGCATGGGCTTTGAAGTCAAGCAGGCCCATGCCACCTTGATGATGAGGGCCAAACATGACCTCTAGCCATACTGGTGGAGGGCGGCCTGACCAAAGCCATCCTTGCAGCAAAGCATACAGGGATTTGAAGAAGCTTGGGGAGAAGGGGATGGCGTGGGCTCCAAACCAGACTTTGGATAGGAGCATAGAGTTGGCAAGAACAACCCTGCCAGTGAGGGTAGTAGGGTGGGCTCTGAGAGAGGCGATTCGCTTCGTCACGTTGTCCAGTATATGGCACTCCATTACTGCTGACGCGTATCCTCCTGCCTCCAACCACACGCCCAGATGGCGTACCGGTCCTATGGTAGGTCGCGGCACAAAGGGGAGCACCAGTGGAGCGGTGTGTTTTGAGTTAGTAAGGCGTGGACTTGGGCGAGCAGCTGGGCTGGGTTGGGAACTAATTGCTGGGGCCAGCAGTTCTGAAACTGACCAAGGAGGATGATTTCAGTTTTAGAGACGTTCAGTGCTGCATTGCTTACCCGGGAATAATCCTGGATGAGGGCTTCAAGTGCGCGTGCATCTTTGTTATTAGACACCCCTACCATGCAATCATCTGCAAATGTCATCATCTTGACTGGGGTTTGGCCTGGCACATGGACCCCAGTGAGGTGGGCATTCACATTTCGCAGTAGTGGGTCAAGGCTGAAGTTGTATAAGAGTGGGCTGAGGGGGTCCCCTTGTCGCAAGCCCCTTTGAGGGCGGACTACTTCCGTTAGGAAGCCTGGGCCACGCACTGCCATTGTCACAGATTCCGTGAGCAGCATTACCCAGTTTATGAAGCGGGGGGTAGGCGGAATTGATGGAGGCAGGCCCTTAGGTATTCCCAGTTTACTCTATTGTAGGCCTTTTGTTGGTCCAAGAATACCAGTGCCCCTGAGGCTGTGGACTGACATGCATTAGCCACGGAGTGCACGTTATTTAAAATCAACCTTCTGGGGATGAAACCGAATTGTTCTGGGGAGATGGTGGCAGATGCTACAGTCCCTAGATGGTTAGCCATAATTTTTGTTAAAATTTTGGTGTCTGTGTTGTTAGAGAAATGGGGCGCCAGTTGGCCAAGTCAAGCTTATCCCCTTTCTTGAAGAGTGTGACAGTAAAGGCCTCATATCCTCCTGGTAGGAGGCGCGTTTCCAACAGGCTTTGGTTAAGTGAGGCTAGCAGCAATGGGGATATATATTGAAATATTTTTTGTAGAACTCATATGGAATGCCATCTGGGCCTGGGCATTTTCAGTTTGGTGCACCGCGAATGGCTGCTCATAATTCGTTCAATGTAATCAAATTCATTATTTCTGGGTATCAGAAAATGGTGCAGATGTGGGCTCAGTCAAGAAATTCTACCATTTCAGCCAGCTGAATTGGTTCATCTTGATATAACTTGGAGTAATATCTTTGCATTTCAATTGCCACTTCAGCCAGGGTGTCTGCAATGGAATTATCCGATCTTCGCACCTGTGTGCAGACCACACTCTGGCGTGGTGCGAAAATTTTTTGAAGAAGTATGCGGTGCACTTGTCACCTTTAGTGATGCATGTGGCCCTGTATTGGACACAAACCTGATGTTTGTGTTGTCTTTCGAGTGCGTTGAGGTGGGCGGCTGCCTCCGCCCACTTCCAGCCCCATGCAGGGCTGTATCCTGTGGCTGGAATGTTGGACTCCAAGTGGGCCAATTCCGCCAGAGCGCGCGAGATAACTGCCAATGTGGCTCGTGAGCATCTGGAGGAGAGATGGCGATAGTGGCGGATGGTGTCCTCTTTGAAAGTTGCCCATGTGGAAATGGGGTCCACGCAAAATGGTGCAACAAACGATTTTGCCAAAGTTGCCTCTTCCACCCACGTGGAAAATCCTGGTGATGCAAGCTCGGGGGGCAGATTTTGCACCAATGTGGGGCCTTTGCAACTGTGATGGGTAAGTGGTATGTTATCAAGACCAGTTGGTGGTCAGAGAATTCCATTTTCATTGTTCTGAAGTGGGAGATGTGGGGTTGGAATTTCGCCAGCATTAGAATAAGGTCAATGCGGGTCATAGACCTTAATTGGCCATTGTGGATGTGGGGACGCATCATGTTTTCAAGCAGTGGGGCATGTCACGGCAGCGCATCCATTAACCCAAGGGTGGCTTTTAGAACGCATAGTTCTACGTGACCCTGTGGGGCATGGGGTGAGGGAGACCACCAGTCCATTGGTGAGGTTAGCCAACAGTTCATGTCGCCAACTAGGAAAGAATCAGGGGGTAGCGGGAGGGATTTGAACGACGAGAAAAATTCCTGACGCTTGTGTGCACCATTTGGGGCATAGATGTTGACAATTGTGTGCGCAACATCAGCCCACGAGAAGGTGACGATGAGCACTCAGCCATTTAGGAATGTTTCTGAGGATGTAAATTTGAAAAAATTATTTTTCCAAATTAGCACCCCACAGTGCTTTGACCAAAAGGATAGGGATGGGAGGAGCATTGTTTTCCAAGCTTCCTCAGAACCTCGTGGACAGTGGGACTTCTGGATGGCCAGGATATCCACGGGTAAATTGTGTTGTAAAAAACTCAGTTTCCTAGCCCAGGATGGGGAGGCCTTATGTCTGGCGATATTTAATGTCCCTATAGTGAAGGTTTCCCCCATCGCACCTTAGGTGCAAGGGAGTGGGCCCCGGGCCCACCAGCCTCTTCAAGGTCCCCACGGGCTTTCACAGCAGCGCGGGTGTTAGCAGCAACGCTATCAGGGTTTTTGTTGATTTTTGTGGAAAGAGTTGCATTGGCTTTGGCCTTCACTTTTTGTTTTCCCAATGTCGGACAAATTTTTTGTGGTGCGGATGAGTTCAGTGCACTGTCAAGCGGGTCAAAAAAATTTTTTTCAGTTGGGATAAGTCCCAAGTCAGTTTTGACCAGAGCTTGGGTGCAGCGATTGGGTGAGATCAAATCCCCCATCAGATCCTCAGATTGAGTGGCCCGCTCGGCATGGGCTTCCCAATCTGATTGGATGATGGATTTAGTTGCTTCCGCTGCGAAGGTCTCCATGTCCTCCTGGTGTTGTGAGTGTGGGATGGCGGTGGTGGCCTTGGCCGCTTCCTTGGCCGCGGCCCTATGGGCCTGCTTGGCCTTCTTCCACTCCTGCGGGGAGATGGGCTTTACTAATATGTAGCAGCCTTGTGCTCCCCATGGGAAAGCCTCCTTGGTGCTCGCGGTTGGTTCATAGTGCGCCTCTCCGCTGGCCATGGCCACCAAGGGGTGCTCTTGGAATGTGACGCCCTCCTTGATGGGGCATGCGTGCACCTTATGGCCAAACGCGTCACAGTGGGTGCAAATGGGGGGCGCGCTGTCCACGGTTACCCAGAATGGGTGGGTGGTATGCCCTGCAATATCAATAAAAGTGGAGTGCGGGATCTGGGTTAGGTCCTTCATGATCTCCTCAGTTGGGGTCAGAACTGCGATGGCTTTGCCGGTGCACAGGTGTGGCATCAGCGTGAAGCGTTGCATTTTGAAAGATTGTACTTCGCCATATATGGCGAGACCATCTTTCAGGTGTTGCTCCAAAATGTCACGTTTTACCGTAGTAGGCAAAAAGTCAAACGTGAGGAAAATTTGGTTTGATTTTGTCCATCTGGTGCATTTGGTTTCGATGACCCATTGCCCTTCGGGGAGGTTGACCACTATGCGCACCGCTGCAGCCTCGTCTGCTGCTATTTTGCTTTCAAAACCTAGGTTCAGCCAACCGCATGACATGGAGTGAGGTGCAACGTACACCGCGATTGGGAAAATTTTGTGTACATCTTCACAAAATTTTTCCCATAAGGCCGTTTTTTGGATGTCCAGATACACACAGACTCCGAATTCCACCAATGAAAGTGGCTGGGAGTGTGGTGTGTTGATGTACTGGTTGCATCATGCTTGCCATGCAAGTATCTCTGGGGAAATTGTGACCGCCGGTTTTTTGAGATTTTTGTCTATTCTGCCGGATTCTCTGGGGCGTTTTCAAACGTTGGAGGCCGTGGGCCTTCCGCCTGCTTCTCTTACCTTGCTTGCCCAACTGCTCCCTGACATGGGCGCAGACTAATCTCCTCTGTGAGATTATCAAACTAGATTCAGTCTTGAATTGAATAGGTTGCAAAAGTGTTTGCAACGAGAAAGAAAAATTAAACATAATAGTGTTTGCATAATTTAGAATATTTTTTGACCACAAAGATTAATCATATGAATTCCTTATTTTTATATTCCATATTTCTTCCTAGAATTACTTAAGCTTAATTGGTTTTGAAACAGTGCACTATTCTTCATAGGAGCTTACATGATTACAACTTGCATATGATTTTGAAAGGCAGTGGGAAACATCTCAGTCTCATTGTAAATTCGTTTTGGTGCGATTAATTAACTCAATATTATCACTATTAAGATAATATAAGCGATTAATTGAACATTTTCACTACGATTATTCATTTGATATGAAATTAATTAATCTAACTTCAGCCCATATCCTCTTGATCTGATGAATGATATCTATAATCTCAGGAATTCAATTAATGTCAAGATATAAACTGACAGCTACGGTGGTTGCTAGTCATCATTCCTTATTTGCTTCTCTTCCCGCCTACTATCAATTCATTTTAAATAAAAAAAGCCATGGCAATCTAGGTTTCTTTCTGGGTGCTCACGCACCCTAATTGGCAGTCCAGTCTTAATCTTGTTTGCCATTATCTTGACATAGTTGACTGACCCCTAGTGTCTGCATTTTTTGCCCTTCTGATCGAAGTCAGTGATGCAGTGGTTTCAGCATAACATATTAACTTGAAGTTGGTGCTTAATCTTTTGATGTCCATATGATTGGTTTGTGCATTTGTAGGGTGCTCCTTCATGGTGGTGGGAGAGCTCATTATGGTATACTTCATTTTGCAGGCTTCAGCCCCAGTCACATCTTACCCTCAGGGAGTGGTCTTATCCATCACATCCGTGAAGTTGGACAATCAGGTGTTGTTTGCCCTCGCTGATCTTCAGGTGCAATTCTCAGTTAACACAATGGTGTTATCTGCTCTGATGGATGCATAGCAAAGCATGGCTTTATTGGATGCCATATATAGTGACGCTCACCAATGGGTGCACTGAATCCTCGCCAGCCAACCAGGCTGGGGTTTGACCCCACTGATTATGCTGGTAGCATCAGTGGTGCAGGCACCAATAGCAATATCGGCTCTCTTGCTCCATTTTTTCCCTGGGCACTGAAGCATCTGATTTGGATTCATTCATAGAGGCCTTTCACAAACAGGCCCAGGCCTCAGGCTCTCATTGGACGTTGTTGTGGCAATATTTATTCTGCTTTGGACCCCATCTCCACAATCACTCCACTTAGGACATGCAGTTGGGGTCAGGAGACCAGATGTGCATGATGGCAGCTTCCATTAGGGCTACGCTCCTTTGGGCGTCAAGTGGGGTGGGGGGTCAGATAAACAATTCCAGACCACGAGGTTTTTAAAGGAGGGTTAAATCCTCAAGAGGAATGTCCATTGTTGGTCATACAGAGTTCCAGTCTGATTAAGCCCCTATGGTATGCGTTATAGTTCTTAGATATGTTATGGTGTCCTATTACTAAGTTGGTGAATTGGGCTCCATCCTGGCACCTGTGGGAGAGGTGGCCCATGCAATGGACCAGGTGTCTAAAAATTCCTCTGATCCCTCTATTGTTGGAATCCAGATGTGATGAGCTTGAGAAGGCGCTTCCAGGGGATATTCCCAAATTAAGTCATATTCCCTGACTGAATCTATAATTATCACCGCCCATCTGGCAGAAATGTGCATGTGCGACAATAAACATGATTTTGCTTATTTTTATGACCACTGAAAGTTTGGTTAGGCTCCCACAGGGTGTTAGTTGAGGCTCTGGTTGTATATGGGAGCAGTGGGGAATTTTTATGAGTTTGAAGCTGGTACGGGATATTGACTTGAACTTGGAAGCAGGGGCGTTGTGATGGGCGCACCGTCTGCTCCAATGACTCTGTATAAAATATGGTGGCTGTGCCTTTTGTTAGACACTTACAAGTCCAATGTATAAATAAGAGTGGTTCAGAGGTAAATAATAAAAATATTGCCCAAATATCCTGGTCAATTCTTAGTGGAAGCCCTTGAATTGGGGTAAAACTTCTATTAGTACTCGGGCAAATATCACGAGTTCTAGCAGTTGGATTGCAACAAATTGCTGGTATAATCAGTAGAGTCATTCTAGGGGTCCCTCACTATCTTATCGCTAATTTAGT
Organism: Massospora cicadina; assembly: GCA_022478985.1. Lineage (NCBI taxonomy): Eukaryota > Fungi > Entomophthoromycota > Entomophthoromycetes > Entomophthorales > Entomophthoraceae > Massospora > Massospora cicadina. The sequence goes on along the minus strand of JAKSZP010010749.1, from coordinate 42,676 downwards.
ACAACTTACGACGTGGACACTGGCCCCTTTTAAAGGTCTGGAGGGTGTACAGCAAGGTGCAAATAAATTTTCGCTCAATAGTTGGGTAAAATATTAAAACCTTACCTCACAGATTTATTCTACCTGCCATTGCCCTCCATCAGCCAATCTATCATAGTGAGGTGAGTCTCCAGAGCTCCAAAAGGTTAGATCGCAATATTTCCCAATTTGGACATTACTAAGCTAATCTGAACTTCAAGCCTTGACTTTTTTAATACTAAGCATTGACATTAATAGGGTTTGCTTATTGACCCTCTTACTGCAACTAATAAAAACTTCACAAAAACCAACATTTTAGTATAAAATTATAGGTATTATTATTCCAACTGGTGATCAAAAACCCCCTTTAATTATGTTGGTAGTTGAGAAAAATACTCCGCCTGCAATATTGTTGAAATCAGGGGCTAAAACGCACCTGCGAGAGTATACAATACCCTGATTCCAAGTGGTGCTCACTACAGGGGTTCTGTACACCACAAAAAATCGCATTAAAAATTGAGATTGGTGGGGGAAACCCTCACAACTTCCCAGCTTCATCTGAGTCCAGGATAGCTGTATAGAACAACAGCTAGCTAGTGCATTGTCTCAACTAAAAAAGCTTGAGCAGCACCCCTTTCACAGCCCTTATGGGGCCTCTCCCAACATTCACAAACCCCCATTCAGGGACAAGTTCGCCATGGGTGAGGGCAGTGTTGGGATCCTGGGTTTATGCTACAGATCCTTTGTTGTTTTTGTTGAGCCAGTGGCCCAAAGCTTGGGGGTGCTGGATTCTTACCTTGGTTGCTTCTCCTGGTCAAGAAGTCTGAATAATCCAGATATTAAGTTTGGTATGGTAAATTCCAATTCAAATACAATTTTCACTTAAAATTGCGAAAAGGAGACATAAAGAGTAAAGTTTAAAATTCAATAACCATTTTTCAGGGAAATTGAGGTATTTTGATCAGTGACCATATAAACCATCCAAGCCTAGATCTAATAGATAAACAAATTGAGGATTCAGTACAAGCCCCAATTAACTTGGTCAATCTGATAGAGCTCTCCTCATAGCTTAGGTTTGAAACCTGATGTTGGGTGACTCCAAGGGAGCAGGTTTCTGGTATATCAGTTGGTGTTGATTGCCAATTTCGATCATAGTCAACTTTTGTTGGGGATGATGCCTGACAGAAGTTTGGGCTTGTGGATTGGATTGGGACTGATAGCTAACCTCAATAGTTGTCAACTTTTGTTGAGGATAATCTTTGACAGAATTGTGGGCCTTGTGGTTGGTTTGGAATTGATTCTCATTATCTGATATATCTGAATACGCCATTCAGGTGGGAATCCTGACAAAAACCCCTCTAGATTTTGGTGCAGGGGGAAAATGGATGGAGAAAAAGACTATATACGTGGTTGATGACTGTGCCCTGAACAACCTCTAAAATTGAGTGTTTATTGCCCCATCTATATATGACTCAATAGGGCCCTGACTAGTTGGTACCCAGTTTGTGATCATGACCTCCAGGCTGGTGATGGTAAAATAGGACGAGGTCACCATGTTGGAAGGTGTATAGGGGATTGCGCTTATTGTTAAATTTAACAGTTTCTCTACTGGTTGTGGTGGACAGGTTTTTGGCAGCCAGAGCTTAAAGTCTTATGATTTCATTTGCAATACATCGCATAGAGACCTCAGGTGCGTCAGGAGAAGCTTGGTCAAGCATCGCCTGGAATTTAGAAGGCAGATGAGGATTTATGCCATACAACGATTGGAATGGTGACATCTTAGTAATTTGATGGTAACTGATTTGATAGGGCAGAATTGAACTAGGCAAGTATTGGGGCCAATGAAGGGGGTCAGTCATAGCCATTTTCTGAAGAGTTGCAGTTAGAGTGATATTTACCCGCTCTAACATTTTATTGGTCACAGGATGGTAGGGGTGGAGAATACCTGAGTGGTTCCAATAAGGTCAGCTAACTCTTTCACTAGCATCAAGCAGAAATTTTGTCTGTTATTGGAGAGAATGACATTAGGGAACCCATGCTGGGTGATAATCCTATTATACAAAAAAGTAGCAGTTGCTTTTGCCGAAGCAGTGGGGAGCAATACAGCTTTAATCCAGTTAGTTAGATAGTCTACAGCTAGTAGGAGGAACCAATGTCCATTGGAGGCTCTAGGAAGAGGTCCCACAACATCAATGCTAATAGTATGGAATGGTTTACAAGGTGGGACCATTGGATGTTAAGAGCAGGGATTTTCTCTGGCTTGGCCTTTACATACCAGACATGACTCTAATACGTCCTGGAAAGAAACGAGCATTCCCTCCCAATCACATTGAGTTTTAAGCCATTGATAGGTTTTCTGAATTCCCCATGGCTGACTTTCCAATGTCCCTCTAATATGATGTTGGTTCGGGCCAATGGACTTATATAAGGCACCCATTGTTTAGACATAAGTTTGCACAATTGTCCGTTTTTGACTTGGAGATTTGCTGATCTTTTTGCTAGTTCCTTTTGGAGGGTTAGAGATTTATCCTTCCATAACTGTGGTAGGGTTAGAAGGTCGTAAAGTCAATCTTCTTCAGGGTCAGTTATAGTTAAGATGGGAAGCTGAGATAAGCAATCCACGTTTTGATGGATTGGCCCTTGTCGGTGGATAATGGAAAAGTCAAAATTTTGAAGTTTTCACCCATTGAGCTAATCTTCCATCAGGACCCTTCATTTTCTGTATCCATCATAAGGAAGAATGATCAGTTATAATGGTAAAATTCTTCCCATATAAATAGGGTCAGAAATGCTTAATAGCTAATGATACCGCCAAGAATTTGTGCTTGGTAACGCTATAGTTAAGTTCAGCTTTGGATAAAATCTTGCTGTAGTAGGCGATGGATGGTCCACTAAGTCCTCATCATTCTGGTATAGTATGGCTCCAATGGCAATATCACTAACATCAGTAAAGAGAAGGAAAGGTTTATCAAAATTTGGAGGGATAAGTACTGGAGAGTGGGAAAGAGAGATGTGTAGCAAGTCAAAGGCCTGCTGTTGTCCTTCTTTCTACTGAAAGGGTATTTTTTAGTAGATACACCAAAGGCTCAGAGGTGTCTGAAATTGGGGGATAAATTGGAGATAATAGCTCACCATTCCTAGGAAAACTTGTACATCTCTTAAGGATTTAGGGGGTCATCTTAGCAATAGCCAAGACCTTATAATCCATTGGGGATATTCCGGCTTTGCTGACCTTATGGCCCAAAAAATCCATCTCACTCTGGAAGAAAATAGTATTTTGATAGCTTTAGTTTTAATGAAAATTTCTGTAACCGCTGAAAGACTTGCCTGGGGTGATCTAGATGTTCAGTAAAGGTCCTTGAAAAACGGTAATATCATCAAGATAAACTTGTATACATGAGCGTTTTAAATGGCCTAGTGGTCCGTCCATAGTGCGTTGGAAGGTTGCAGGGGCATTACACAACTCCTGAGGCATTCAAGTGAGCTCATATAGTCCTTCACTTGTGATGAGAGCACATTTTGCCCAATCTTTGGGTGACAAATCTACTTTCCAGTATCCACTGGCAAGATCCATAGCGGAGAAATAGTAGGACCCTGACACTAAGCATAAAGAGTCATCTAAACGTGGCAGGGATAGCTATTTTTGTGAGTGATAGATTTGAAGCGGCAATAATCCATAACCACCCTGTGATTACCATCCTTTTTCCGAATTAATAAGAGTGGAGAACCCCATGGGCTTTTGGAAGGCACAAAACCCAGCCTCCAACAGTTTCTGTAACTCTAAGGCCACTTGAGATTCCTCCACTTTGGATTTTCAATATGTTCAGGATTTAAATGGAGGGTGGTCTGCAGTTTCAATTTGGTGAATTACTACGGACATTTTTCCCTAGTCACTTGGTCCAGAGGAGAAAATATCGCCATATTCCTCAAGGAGATCTTCAACATCTTGGCGTTCATTCAGGGTGAGATTATCCCCAATTCTACTGTCAACCAAAGCTATGGTTGGTGGAGGATCGAATCCTAAATCCTGTAGCGAGCCAAAATAACTCACATCAGCAATACTCTTGATGGGACATAATTTTACATAGGCGATAGGGGCACGTCAAGGGACCCTGAGAGGTTTAGTGGTTAAAAACCCTAATAGAATAGAGGTAGATTTCCCATAGGCTAGATCCAAAATCCCCGGGCAGGTCAATGCTTCCTTGATGGAAGGGTTGGGGTGTCCACTAAACTCTAAAATTTATTCTGGCGGGGTAAGAATCTGAATCCCCATATCCACAATAACTTGTGAGCCTGAGGGTATTGTAGTAGAATGAGGGGTATACAGAGGGATCCCCTCATTAGCATCCACAGCCTCTGGGGTAACTTAGTTTTTTTCCCTTAAGACTTGGTACTTGATTTTGCAAATTGAGGATGGGTACACAAGGGAGCATGTCCCTTTTTAGGGGTTCCTTTACTTTTGACAGGTATGTCAAATATTAACGAAATATGATACCCTAAAAGGGATAGGTATTTTCCTTGTGATTGATGATGCTGTTAAACTCCTGCATCAGTTGGACCCCAATATGTAAGTCAAAGTTATCATTTTCTAGTGCAATGGCAGGTTCAGTAATTAGTAATTTCCCAAAACGAAGGGGTAAAGCAGAATAGGCTCCTATCGCCTTAGTAGACTGAATACCTGCTGTCCCATATTTAGCTTCGTGTATTAAGTCTAGCGCCATTTTTAGCTTTTGGATAGACTGAGAGGAGATAACGATAACAGAAAACCAGTGTCAATTATCGTCAGAAGTTTAGCCCTTTGGACTACTACTTCAACTCAAACCACCAAAGAACCAAATTGGGGGTTATAAGCTAATAGATAGTCACTAAGGATTTGCAGTAAAGCAAGCGGAGGATTCTGCTGTGGCTAAGCTCAGGGTTGTTAAGTAAATTTAAAAGTTTTTATCTGCCAAGGATTGGCTTTCTATAGAAGAGCTGGCCACCAAATTTGTTTGGGTAATTGAACAACATAAAAGTAAGGAAGCTGGAGGTTTTGATTCCCTTGGTAGACAGAGGGACTTTAAATTCTGGTGGACAGCTAACACAAAACAACCAGAAGTACTGGGGATACAGCTAGAACTAGAACAAGGGCCTTGAGTCACTTGTTTTACATCAGCATAGGGATCCTCTTGCCCTATGTTGACTGAGCTTTGCTGAATTGCGTTGAAGGATGTGGCAGTCAGCTACATTGTGTTTGTTTCTTCTACAATGAGTGTATTATAATTCAGGTGTAGGTGTATCAGGGGGTAACAAACAATACTTGGGACTGGGGATTGCTGGTGTCAAAACGATGTGGCCCAACAGGTTTATGTAGCTCAGGAGGAATTTCCAGTATAGCCTCTATAATATGGAGGAGGATGTTGAGTTATTCTTCATCGCTTTAAGATAAAGTAAGATATTTGGCATATTTTTAAATGCTGAGAACGCAGCGGTGATGGCATTGTCTAACATAATATGATCTCCTGCAACCAGAGTTTGTGCTTCGAGGTAGAAATGGTGATCAAATTCTCTGATAGACCCCCCAATTAAGGCTGATACCCAAAAGGTCTGATTTTGGTTAGTTAGGGCTAAGTCACTCATGAATTCTCGGATTAAAACAGTTTTGCCCTCAGTCCAAGTATAACAGTGCACCAGATGGGGGACCATAATGTCTTGAGCCATATGGCTAAGACAGTTAGTCAAGTTTTTAAGCCGTTTATGGTCAGTCGCTTCCTCCATGGAGCTCTCATAGCAATACAAGAAAGATAAAATACTTTCCTCTTCAGGGACATATTTTTTAAAAAGAAGGTCAAATGTACCACTTGGGGTGGGTTGGAAGATGAATGACATGAATGGATACGGGGACAGCGCTTTCACCTAATGAAGAGGAAGTATCTCAGAAATACGCTTGAGGTTGAAGCGCATCTACTTGTCTCAGCAGATCGTTTAGGTCATCAACTATCAAATCTACTTGTTCATGGGCAGCACTGAGAGCCAACTTTGTGGCAATGAGTTGGTTTAATTGGCGTACTTCGTTTTTTAGCATGATATTGGTGGCTTAGAGATAAAGTTGATGTTGTTTGGTGGTGAGCACTCTTTGCTCTAATCCACGAACCAAGGCAGGTAGAGTGGGCAAGGCCCCAAGGCGTTCATGATGAACAAGTAAAGAAACTTTGGGATAGAGGGGAACTCCATCCCAAGCAAGTTAGGTTCCTTGGGCGACATGTCCTAATTGTACATCAAGATTTTTTATTTGTTGGATTAATGCCTGTAGGCTTTTGTTTGGCTTTCTGAGGTCACTACTGGGTCCTGTAGGACCTCTGGGCCCCGGGGATCCCCTTCCTCCATCCTTTTCATCATGGCCAGGGGGTCCTCATTCACCTTCACGTCCATCATAACTGGGAGGTCCACGCTAACCAGGCCCTCCTTAATATCTGAAGTTAAAGAAACTATTCTGGCTTTCCCTTAATTCGTAGATCATTTCCTCCAAGGTTTGGAGGCTTTCATCAACAGAGGTGATAAATTTATTAAACTCTGAGCATAATTCACAGGTACAATCTACAACTTAGTTATGTATATCAACCTCTAGTTGGCTAAAACAAGAAGCAAGTTTTGCCCTAACAAAACTCATGACTCCTTGATCCAAGCGGGTGAGCACATCGTAAATCTCATTAATAAACTTCTGATTTTCTACAATTGTGTTTCAGTTTTCATGGCAGATTTAGAGGCAGATTGGTAGAGGTGGATGAGCTGTGAGTGGATGGTCTCCAATAGCTGCAAGTGGCAGAGTAATTCCTGATGATGAAACCCCACTACTTGAAGTAAATGGTATAAAATAGGATGGACAAAGTGATGCAGATAGCATTCTGTAAGGCCAGCTCCGACTTGTTCCATATTGAGTGAAGAACTTTGAACTAGGTTCATCATTTGGACTGGCATGGCGAGAGCTCTTTCTCATTTGGCTCGGCCCCCAGGGATGAAAGCCCCAGATAAGAGGAGCTGGAGAGCTTCACAAAATTGGAGAGATGTAGGCTATATTGTTTGATGGATGGAGCATGGAGGGTCAAAATCATAGTAGAAGGGATGAGAATATTGTGGGTAGTCACAGTATCACTGAAATGCATATTGATTGCGCAGTCACTGAGATGGGCAGTTTCATGATCTGAAGAGTTTTCCAAAAAGAATCGTTATTGTCCATTTTTGCATTTTATTTATTTTATAATTTTCACCACGAAACTTCTTTATGCTTGGCGTAACTTTCCAAGCCAAATTACACAAATTTAAAAAACAAATTGTATTCACCCATAGTAGTTTTGCTCCAATGTCATTGGATTCTCCACCGGCTGCTCTAGCATAGGGCAGTGTCAAAACTCCCCCGCCATTTTCCATCCAGCAGGAAAACGTGCTAGGACTGGTTCATTAAGTCATTCCAAACCCATGGGCCAATTCGTTCCACCCAAGGACCTGGATGCCCACCTTGCTTGTATCCAAATGGTACCACGCTGCCCCTAGTGCTCCCCCGGAGCAACATGTGCTATGGCCTAAGGGTCGAATATGGGAAACTATTCCCATACCACAACTAAGCCGTTATCAAAATGGCACAGGTGGTAATGATACCCGCCGGATTTATTGATTTCCACCCCTACAAGGGGTATTTCAACCTCGGCTTCACCTGCAAAGCTGACGCTGCCACTGCAGCAACTGTGCCCCTAGTATTCCAGGTCACCCCTCTCCCCACAACTTGGACTCAGCTCCCAGCAAACACCACTTTGGTGGTCCAGTTTACTGGCCTGCCCACCCACCTCCCCCTGAAGTGCTCCACCAGGAGCTGATGGCTGGTTTGGCAGCCTATGGCTCCAACCCCATCCTATAATTTGTGGTCCCAAATGGGGCCACACGACTTGCTGGGCCTTAAGCATATGCCATGATAAGCCCTGAATTTAGTAAAATTGCAGTGGCAATTCCGCCGTGCACCATTATTCCCAAAACCTGACCATCTGTTTTGGGCCCGCGTCAAGGGCAGGTGGACAATCTGTCCATCATGTTTTGAGTTAGACCACTTGAAACGCAAATGCCCCTACTCAACTATGTCAGATGGATTGGATGACTCATCTGCTGACCTCTAATCCAATGCCCACCCTGTACAATTTCAGGTATGGGGCACAACCCTACCTCCTCCACCCCCAAAGCCTGTTGCTGTAGCTGCACCTGCAGCCACCAATCAGCCTCCTCCACACCCCAATGTCATAAATAATCCCTCCAATCAAACATCAGATTGGATGCCAGTTTTCTCCCATGCATCTGCAAACAAATTGAACATCAACTGTACGCTAATTCCCCAATCTAATTCAACCAAAACCCATGGGAATTATTGGATGAAATCGACAAATCAGGTAACGTCATTGAAGAACTGTTGCTGCAAGTCAAACAGCTCTGTAATGCAGAATGGGATGCAAAATTCCCACCTCAGAAATATGTCCCACAACCCAACGCCAAACCGTTCTACAGTGACCACTAGCTTGCAGTAAAAGCAGCCGCCACACCAGATTGCGATCCGCTCCACAAAGCTGCTGCCAAATCTGTGGCTGTGCTCTCAGGAGGAATTCCACCTCCCATTATTTCCAAAGATCTTAATGCACAAAGTAAGATCAACATGAAAATTTTACACAAAAACGTCACTGAAGCCATCCAGAACGTGGAAACAATAGCACGGAATCTGAAAGCAAAAATAACCCAAACCAACATTGCCACATTCATTAAATTCCCAAACACCCACCTCAAAGCTGAAGACGCTTTGGGAAAATACATCATTGGCATTATGATGGCTGGCAACTACTTGGAAGTTTTAATCATCAAGGATATTGAACCCCATACTGCCAATGCCCCCACACCCTTACTATCTGCCTTAACACGTACCCTACTCTGGGATGAGATGGATGCGGCCAAAGATGAGCCCCCCAATCCCCCTCTCCATCCACCATAGGTATAGCATTATTTGCTACCCACCTGGTTGGATATTTTTTAGGTATGATTCAATCAATCTGTCCATTTTGGGCGTTTTGTTTTAATCATTAATTTTTTATTATGATTTTAGTTTTAGTTCTGTAATGTCCATCCCCTGGTCAGCTTACCTTGGTTAAATAAAAAATATTTTCACCATGAACTTGGGGTGCAACCTGGCAGGGAGCGCCAGTTTTATTGGGATCCTGGGTACATGCCACAGATCCTTTGTTGTTTTTGTTGGGCCAGTGACCCAAATCTCAAGGATGCTGGATTTTTACCTTGGTTGCTTCTCCTGGTCAAGAAGTCTTAATAATCCAGGTATCAAGTTTGGTATGGTAAATTCCAATTTGAATACAATTTTCATTTAAAATTGTGAAAGGGGGGCAAGAGGAGTAAAGTTTATTATCGAATACCCACTTTTAAGGGAAATCAAGGAATTTGATTAGGGACCATCAAAGCCGTCCAAGCCTAGATCAAATAGATAAAAAAATTGAGAATTCAGTACAAGCCCCAATTAACTTGGTCAATCTGATAGAGCTCTCCTCATAGCTCAGGTTTGAACCCTGATGTTGGGTGACTCCAAGGGATCAGGTTTCTGGTATATCAGTTGGGGTTGATTGCCAATTTTGATCATAGTCAACTTTTGTCAGGGATGATGTATGTCAGAAGTTTGGGCTTGTGGGTTGAATCAGGACTGATCGCCAACCTTGATAGCTGTTGGCTTTCATTGGGGATGTTTCCTGACAGAATTGTGGGCCTTTTGGTCAGTTCAAGATCAATTCCCATTATCTGACATATCCAAATCTGCCATTTGGGTGGGAATCCTGACAGGCAGTATTGCCTCCTTCCTTTATTTTTTGAAACTGCGATGGAAGAAAAATGCCATAAACTAAAACATATCCTTCCCTTCTTGAGTTGTATGGCTCAGGTGATAATGGTTCCCCATATGGCCACACTTAGCACCTGGGCGGAGGTGAAACAAGCGCTCATTGAAGAATTAGGCTCCCCACAGAGTTTACAACGGCAAAAACAGGCATTTATGTACCTTAGTATACAAGAGGGAGAATTGATAACCTCTTTTGTTGAGCGATTCTATAGTAAAGCTCAACTTCTGTTCCTTGCCAAACTGCTAACTCTAGATGCTATTGCTGCAATAATTGCTGGCTTGGCGTCTCATCCTTCTTTAGCAATGCATATCTCCACCATCAAGCGCACCTTCCAAACTGTATGGGATATAAAAGAGGCTCTGCTAGCAGTGGCTGACTTTCATAAACTTGAACTTATGAAAAGAGCTCTAAGGCGATAATCAACTCTGACCCCTCCAGCCACTACTATACCTGTTTCCCTCTGGAACCCTGTTTCCGCAGAGTTGCAGCAACGGGATACTCCTCCACCATGTGAGAATAGCCATAAAATACTAGCAGTTATGGGGCAGTGTTTCCCACCAGCATCCGTTTCAAAAGCTCAGCCAGTGAAGTCAGATATCACTTTGCCTTGTTTTCTCTTCTTACAGAGCGTTCTACTAAGGTGGATCATATGTCACGTCCCTCCAAGCCACTGTCTTGATACCCTTAGGCCTCACCTCAGGCTGCCTCTAGTTCAAAACCTGCAGTCATGGGGCAGCCCAAACCTGTCACTTCCAAGGCAAAAGTCTAAGCTATTACAATTCCAACGCCTCCCCCAAAAGTTAATAAGGTGGAGGAGCAACCCCAGGACCTATCCTACCATAAGGGAAGCCCTGAACCTACCTCAAAACCTATGGGCTCCCTAAAATGTAATGATAACCCCTCCAATAATGAATCTGAAGGGGGTTGTGAAGATGTGGGTCATATGTTTAAGGAGACCCAGGTGAAGTGGAGGTACCTGACAGGTTGAACCCTGAGAGAGTGTATATGGCTAGGATATCCAGCAAAACTATCTTTATCAAGTACTTAGGGGTCTAGAGATTATTGACACTGCTAGTGACGCCAACCAGCTCATTGGCTCACTAATCTGATCCACCCAGAATGTGCACACTTTGCAGTCTATCCAGGAGAAATACCCTGAGACGGCCAAAAGACTAGCTTCAACTCTCCGGTTAAAGGAGGCTCTCGCTCTTTTCCCCACCTTGGGATAGACCTTAACAAAAATGGAGGTTGTAATTAACGGAATACGGGTCACTGCTATCATTAACACTGGATCCCCAGAGGATGTTGTGTCCCCCAAACTTATCAAAAGATTAAGCTGGCCCCTAGCCTCGACTACACCCAAGAGTTTGGTACTGCTGGTCCTGCAAACACATGGGCTATTGGGGCATACTCTTTCTTGCCCATCCTATTTAGGAAACTCATCTTGTCAGCCCCCGCGGTGGCCTTGGCTAACAATACCTATGATCTGCTCATTGGTACACATTTTATGCTGGAATACAAAGGGATCATTAACTTGAAGCAGGGCTATCTCTCCCTGCTTAACTATGAGGTTCCCCTAATTTTGGCCAACAATGAGATTAATAAAAAGGAATACATTTGAAGTGTTGAGTATCATTTCTACGCCTTGCCCTACGCTACACGACGGCTGGGCAAAATACAAAGATGCTGCCTGAATGAGTGGATGCCCTAGAGTAAATTCCGTTTTATGAAGTCAAAGAGGTGTTGATTAAAGTGGGTGGACAAAGAGTGATTGACACCAAGATTACCCTGCAAATCTCCCACAACTGCCTGCCGCACATAACCAGAATCAATGGATTCAGTCCCTTAAAGCCTCAAGTATTGCCCGGCATCCTATACCCAGCCTACCATTGACTTATCTATATTCTACTGGAAAATCTTACCAGTAATGGCATGGTCATAAAGAAACACTAGGAAATTGGGAAAGGTCTGCTGATCCCAGTTAAGAAGTTTAAACAGTTCCACTGCATCAGGTCTATGCCAGATATGGGCCTACTTTCTGACAAATAGTTATGTACTTTACCTGACGTTCATATCTCTAATGAATTATCCCCTGCAGAACTGGTAAAAGTACAAGCCTTGCCTGATGCCTACAGCCATATATCTCTAAATATTAGACCGACTGTGGTCATATGAAGGGTTGGAGTCATATTATCAACGTTGGGATGTTAGTCCCATCCAATCCAAACCCTATCTTAAGTCAAAAGTCGAGGAGCAACAGATGAGAGTGGAGCTCAAACATCTACTAGACGCTGGGATCCTGGTACCTTTGCAAAGCCTCTAGTCGTTACCTATCCTCCTTATAAAAAATTGGGGGTCAACTGGTTGTGATGGACTACCACAGGCTAAACAACCCCACAAAGAAGGATAGCTATCCTATCCCTCGCATTGAAAACGCCCTAGCACAGTTCTCTGGATCTAAGTTCTTCTCAGCTATGGAATTGGCCAGCGGCTATTGGCAGATGGCCCTCTCTCCCCAAGATCAGGAGAAATGCGCTCTAATTTGAAGCGAAGGCCTATTCCATCCCACCCAACTACCTCAGTGGTTGTGCAATGCGCCTGCCCTTTCAACGGGCCATGGCTCACATTCTTTAGAATCTTAAATTTGAGTTGTGTGATTGTCCATCTTGATGACATCACCATTTTCTCTAAAACCTTCAAAGAGCATTTTTCACATCTGAAGGAATTTTTAACGCTTGTGGGCCTCTCACATTAAGCTGAAGCCCTCCAAATGTACGTTTTTCAAGAAGAAAATGGATTTTCTGGGACATGCCATCTCATAGGAAGGGATCCAACCTCTACACTATAAGGTTGAAGCTATAGCCAAGATGCCTGCGCCAAAAACCCTATGTGACATCTATATGTTCCTGGTCACGATGGGGTACTACCATCAATTTATCCCCAAAGAACGCTCAGCTCTATGAGCTACTCGTATGCCTCTTAGTCAAAAACACTCCTTTCCATTGGGGAGCGGAACAAAATGCTGCATTTGAAACGCTAAAAAAGTTGCTTCAGAAAAGTCCCATCCTCTGCCACCCCAAATTGATAAACCCTTCATGATTTTTACTGATGCCTATAATTATGCTGTTGGAGCTATATTGGCTCAGTTGGATGAGCATGGGGTTGGTCATCCCATTTTTGTACTTCAGCAAGATGCTTTCCAAGGCAGAACGCAACTAGCATCACTGAGAAGGAGTGCCTTGCTGTCTTGCATGCTATCGAATATTACCGCCCTTTCCTATATGGGACCTTCTTTAAAGTGGTTACTGACCACGCCTCTTTAAAGTGGTTACAGAATATAAAAGATCCCACTGAGTGGTTGGCACGCTGGGCTTCAAAGCTCCAGCACTATAATATGACCATTAAGCACTGAGCTGGGATGCGCACATGAATGGTGATGGATTGACCCATATGCCAGTTCTTCAATTAGACAATAGTGAAGCAGAGAGGCTACATGCCCTCTTAATGACCCCTGACTCTTGGGCATATGAGGATGAATTAATTCAGAAGATACTAGCTCGACACTCCCATAACACTAAGGTGGAAAATGGGAAGCTATACATTAAGTGTAGGGGCGAACTGGTTGCCATACCTCCGACCATCTGAGCGAGTATCTGTCATCATGGAGTCTCACGCCATCCTAGGGCATAGCGGAGTGTGGAAAACCTATGAGTGGGTGAAAGAACGCTACTTCTGGGAGGGAGTCATGGAGACCGTAAATGAAGTTCTGGACACCTGTCTGACATGAAAAAAACAATCCAGCTCTAAATCCAGGTATCAATATCAACCTACCACTCCTCAACAACCCTTCCACACAATAAGCCTAGATGTGGTTGGCCCTTTACCCCAAACTATAGGTGGAAATTGATATATTGGTAGGGATTGACCACTTTACCAAATGGGTTGAGACTGTAAATATTCCACCTCATAAGGCCAAAGCCACTTCTACTTTCCTCCACCAGTACATCTTCACTCGTCATGGTTGCCCCAGGTTCTTCTCTGTGACAAAGGAAAAAGTTCACTTACAGAGTGTTCAAGATTCTAGCCACCTCTATGGTAACCCATCAACTTTTCTCGGCCTCTTACAGCCCTTCCACCAATGGTACTGTTGAAAGAGATAATAGAACCTTGGTCTCTATCTTATGAAAAATGGCTACTTCAGACCCTCTTTACTGGGATATATATCTGCCCAGTGCCCTCATGGCCTACTGCATCAGTTACCACTGGATCCTTTAGATCTCTCTATTCCGTGTGTTGTATGGCTGAGAACCTGGGGTGCCTGCTTTACTAGCCAAAAATGTTTTCTCAGCTAGGACTGATGATCTGGATCAAGCCATGAATAAGCTGGCGCAGCGCTTCATCCAGTTACAGTCTGAGGCGATGACTAATATAGGAAAAACTGTCACTAAAGAAGGCCAAGCTGCCAATGAGCTCTGACCACCTCTCCCTTCCTTCCAAGTGTCAGACTTGGTACTTTACTATCACAACCGTATCATTTCTAGAAGGGAAAAGCTTGGGCCCATCTGGAAAGGGCATTTCATTATCACTTATAAGCGTGGGGAAGAGTATTCCATTTAACTTCTTGCTTCTGGAGTTACTATTATCTGAGTGCATGGAAGGTTCTTGCGACCTTATTCCCCCTTACCACTCTTGAAGGGGACTATGTTGGACAAGTATAAGAATAATGTAGAAATAAGATTGGTTCAGAGGTAAAAAATAAATATATCGGCCTAAGTCCCTGGTCAATTTCCAGTGGAAGCCCTCAAATCATAGTAACACTTCTATTAATACTCAGGCAAATAGCAATAGTCCAGGAAGTAAGATTGCACTAAATCATCATCAGAGTCAGGGGAGCTATTATGAGATGCCTATCCATCTTACTGCTAATTTAGTACAACTTACGCCGCGGAGACTGACCCTTATAAAGATTTGGAGGGGGTACAGCAAGTTGCAAATATTTTCCCACCCAATAGTTGGGTAAACTATATTAAACCTTACCTCACGGATTTATCTTACCTGACATTTTCCTCCATCAGCCATTCCATCAAAGTGAGGTGAGTCTCCGGAGCTTCAATAGGTTGAACCACAATATTCACTAATTTAGACATTACTAAGATAATCCAAACTTTGAGCCTCAACATTTTAAATACTAAGCATTGACTTATTAATAAGGTTCGCTTCTTGACCTTTTACCACAACTAATAAAAAACTCATAAAAACCATACTTTTAGTATAATATTATAAGTAATATTATTTTAACTAGTGGTCAAAAACCCCTTTAATTATTTTAGCAGTTGGGAAAAATACTTCTACTGCAATTTTGTTGAAATCAGGGGCTAAAATGCACCTGCGAGAATACACAATACCCTAATTCCAACACCTTTCTTAGTTCACCAGTTCAGTTTCTGTTATTGGTTTGCTACTTTGCAGATCTGCTCTTCCCGGTAATTTTGGGGTTGGGGTGGTGGCGGCATCAGGTGAGCATTTATTGAGACTTGAACATGCTGTCCTTTGTGAACAACCAGTTGTGGGGTGGAGTTTCACCTTATTGATATACTTATAATAGAATGGGGGTGGAGTTCCATTACGTTGCTCCTCTAACATGTGGCCTTTACACTGGATTTTCCACCAGCGTTAGTGGCATATCAAGATATTTTCTGTTTAGAGAAAGCTAACAGCCTACCCCTGCACTCTGAATATGATTTGGATTTCTCTCTGACAGTGGCCATGGTCAACATCAACTGTCCGTTGTACCCTACATGGTTTAGGAGTATAAGGCGTTGGAGATATGGTTGGATGATATGCTCAAGAAGGAGTTGTTTAAGAAGATGTCCACGTTTGTATCACAGATTCTTTTCACTTAGAAGGCTGATGGTGCCTTGCGGCTCTGCGTTGGCTATAGGCTTTTTATTATTACAAATAAAGTCCCTGTTATCTCCCATTGAGCAGACGATCAGACAGGCTATTGCAAAATTCTGTGTTCTCAAAGCTTGACCTCATGAATGCATTTAGTAAGATCCAAGTGGCAGAAGTCCAGGAATGGCTTACAGCAATTTAAACCGGAAGGATATATTCCAGTTCTGTATGTTGCCCTTCAGCCTGGAAAACTCTCCAGCCACGTTCCAGAGGATGATTGACAATGTTCTAAGTGATCTCAGGTTCACATGTGTGGTGGTATACAATGAAGATATCCTTATTCACTCCCTCACTACCTAGCAAAAAGAGAAAGACCTGGGGGAAGTGCTGGTCACGTTTCATAAGGCGGAACTGTATGTAAATACGTTAAGTGTGAGTTCTCCCAGGAAGAGGTTACCTTACTGGGTAATTTAGTTTTTAAAAGATGGTTATGCCATTCCCCCTGCAAGCTTGAGGTAATCCTTGAGTAACCTACTCCTACAGCCCAGAAGCAGTTGTGGAGCTTCCTGGTTGCCATCATCTTTCCTATAAAACTTCCTCCGCCCTCTCACAGCTGGCCACACCGCTGCATCCCCTGACTGGGAAGAACGTGCCATTCCGCTGGATGTAGGCATGCCAGCAGGCGTTCAAGGCCATCAAGGAGGTATTTTTGGCACCTCCCATTCTCAAACATGTGGACCCCACTAAGCCATTTATTGTCACTTGTGACACCTCATATTGCCACCATGAGGCAGTGCTGTTGCAGATGCATGATGGGCTGGAACACCCGGTTGCCTATCTTTACTGCAAGCTTGCTTCATCAGAGCAGTCCTGGGCCATTTATGACAAGGAGCTGACCGCCATAACATGGTCTCTTACCTACTGATGGTACCTGCTGCAGGACGCGCAGCATGAGGTGACTGCGAGGACAAATCACCAGGTTTTCATGTATTTTCAGAAACCTCAGAAGTTGGCGCATCAACAGAATCAGACATATTATGACTTCTGTGGCTTTAGTATTAAGTATGAGCTCATGAAAGGGGCGTTGAATGTTATTACCTACTTTTTGAGTTGCAAACTGCGTTGGGTCTGCGGAGGCGGATGAGCAAGAGTTAACCACAGTAATTAAGCTGACTCAGATACTAGCTATAACGCCTCACAATTTTGGTGGTGGATTGGCCCCAGACGTGCCTTTGGTTTCTAGGGTTTTAGTGGTCCAGATGACTTGTGAAGAAGAGTTGGAGTTGTTGGAACAGCTGGCACTTCTGATGCAAAAGCAGTCTCACTATTCTTTGGTGGATGAAAACATTTTGTTTCAGTCAAGGCTGTGGGTGCCATCCCTCATCTCCGTGACAAAGTTATTTGGGCTCACCATGACACCCAGTGATGAGGCACCCAGGGAAAAAGAAGTGCCTGGATTTGGTTAAGCGTATTATCTGGCTGGGCATTTCCATGGATATTTCAGCATGGATCATAAATTGTGTGACATGCGCATGGGCTAAGTCAGATAGATCAAGTAAAAATGATCTCTTTCATCCGCTTTAGCAGGTGGAGGGCCGTGGACCTCAGTGTCCATCAATTTCATTGTTGTGCTGCCCAGCTCCAATGGGTTTACCACCATCATGGTGGTTGTGGACCAATTTCCAAAATTGCAATTTTCATTCCCTGTTCCTCTGCAATCACCTCAGAATAGATGGCTCAACTCCTTGTGCGGCATGTTTTTTCATTGTTCAGGTTGCCCTAGGAGATCATAAGTGACTGTGGGCTGCAGTTAATGTCACACTTATGTAATGAACTCCTGGCAATAATGAAGATTACGCTGTGTCTCTCAACTGCAACTCATCCCCAGCTGGGCAGTCAAACAGAGTGTGTAAATCAAAATCTTAAGTAGTACTTTTGTTGTTATGCCATGGCTGTCATGGTTATATGACATGATTGAGGGCACAGATTTTAAAGACAGGGTTGGACGTCAGGAGGCCAAAAGCGTAGAGTCGTAAGGCCTTCCTGACTTAAAACATACCCTGGACCAACTCTGGGTACAGGTGAGATATTCCCAGGTTGGTCTTGGGGATAAGCATGATGCTCATCTCGGCGTTTCAGCCAGGGCATTAAAACGCACTAGCTACGTTCTCAATCCAGAAATTTCATTATGGTTGCTTGGGGAACAAGTTTATAAAAACTGTTACATTTATTATATGTTAAATCAGGATGAGTCTACTTTCAAATTAACTTTAGTTCAGACAATCTCTAGTTATTTTACCCTGGCTGATGGTAGTGTTCACCTATTAGTTTGCTCAGGCTTAGCACCACTCCCGCAGATTGACAAAGCTCCCCCCATTGTTTAATTATGTTTTCATGAGACCAACCTTCCTTGTTGGTTGACATGCTTAATAAATTCCATTACTTTTACACTTTTTGCATGGTCCCTTGGGAAAACCTGTGCGTAGACCTCCTTGAGGAGGTCTCCAACAACAAAGGACTTTTTTACTAAATTAACAACAGAATCTGGTGTACATCTGTCTGCCCTGATCCCCTCCAGATCAAGGCACCTAAGCAACAAACACAGATTTACATTTGGTTATGGACTCCTCCTTAGAGTCTAACCAAGTTTTGTTGTTTATTTGTTATCTACTATTATACACTGCGTTGTACAACCTTGCAATGGGTCTCTTTTGCTCTGGAGCCTTCCCCGGTGCCTTGTTTCCTAATCTTATAATGACTAGTACCCTGGCGGTATTTTTTTCATCCCGCACTACCTCACTGGGAATAAGAGAGTTACAGACATCTCCTGACATTAGTCAAACAACTGTTTTATTCTACATGCATTTTAATTACCCATGTGGGGATTTTTTTATGCGTAAATTTGGTGCGCTGGCCATTATTAAGGCCACTATGGTGCTCACCACATGTTAAAATCTGGCTTTTCTTGCTGATAGTTCACAGAATTTAACTGCACAGGTTCAGTTATGTGAACAATTTGCGTTAATTGATATTGATAGATGGGTGATAATATCATAAAGACTAGTATCCGTAGCTGAAATAAATAAACCAGGTTCTGATGTGGTCCAACTCTAAACTTAGAATGTTCCACGAAATGCTGATTATGCTGACAATTAAGGACTTCTTCCCTCTTCTGGCTGAACTTAATTCATTCTCATATTCGGAGGTTTTCAGCCTTAGTTTCCATCACATTGAGTTGGTGGAGATCTACCTTAAGGGTCTGCTTCTCTTCTAAGGATATCTGATCCTTACTCTTTATCAAATAAAAGAGTTAACAATTATTGTACTATAACAATAATAACTGAAGATGAATAGAACTTGGTATTAAATTAGATTTAGTTTAAGATCTACTTTATTATTATAACAAACTAGGGAATTTATAGGGGTATTTGGCATTCAACTACTTGTCTGGTGTTTCAGTATGGAAACTGCAGCCATTGCTGTTAAGTTCCTTTTCAAAGTCTCTTCTGGAGAAGGTCTTCTCCATAGGGCTAAGGATCCCTCCGTTAGACATCCTAGAGGCCTAGAAATGGAAAGAGTAAGAAAATGTGTCCCTAATGTTTCTTCTCAATAACAGTGAACCAACCACATTTGGCTAGCGATCTGCTTAGGTAATGAGACTCTTTACCCATTATAGTAGGTCGCAACCCAACTGATCAATTCACTAGTTGCAGGCGGCATCACTCGCCTTACAACTCTTACATAAATCCCCAATTAGGCAGTGATGAAACCCGACCAATCTTAATAAATACATCTAATAGTTGAACAATGATCAACTATCAGATACCTTGATTTCGTCAGCAACTATGCCTGAGGAGATCTTAGACATTTGCACAGATCAAAATAAATGGATCCAAACCTGGAAAATCACCCAAAAATCCGCTTTACATTATTAAACTGATATCAAAATCAAATGATATCCAATTCATTCGCTAGTGGGATTTATATCCTAGCAAACCAGCAGGTAACCTAGGAAGCTAGAAATATCATAGCTAGTGACATATTTCCTGGTGTTAAACGCCCCTCCAAAGCAAAGGCAAACAAGCCCTTGGAGCCAAGACCAGAACCTCTAAAAGTCACTGATGACCTCTCTAAGGTTATGACAAGAAATGGGTTCTGGATTTGCCTGCCAGGGCTGAAGAAGATGGCTTTTCTGAGGTGGAAAATACGGTGGAAATCAAACAAAATTCCGAAAATCATGTGATACAAAGTTACGGAATTTGGCTAAATATATAACAATTTCAATTTTTTAAAAAGTGGAGATTATAGGGCTTAGATCAAATTTTGATAATTGCATGGTAATTTATAGTCATTGGGTAATCATCACAAACTTCCCTTTTAATTTTAGGCTCCAGCTGAGGAAGGCTTTACTTTTCTCAAATACCTAGATAAATTTAAGTTTGTCTAGGGATTTTATTGAGCGTTTTCTCATACATTTCTGATCATTTTCCAGAGAAATACCTCAGTTAGAAGTTCATGGATGGCTGTAGTCTGTTTCCAGCTCTTGACTGGATCCTCAGTGGAATGTGAACCCTCTGCCCACTCTGCATCCTATTCTACCCACTCCTTGGCCTATTCCGCCGACTCCACCACTTCTTATTTTGCCACTTTTCACTCCAATTCTTACGCCATCTATCCCAGCTCTCAGAGACTATTGTCCCTGATAATTGTGGCCATTTTGGTGTGCGTTTTGCTCACCAAATCTATATGAGAAACATAAACCAGAGCGCCTAGGATTTTGCTTCATTTTTTTGGGTCACTTGGCCTTGTTGTTACACCTTTGGCCTGGTGCTTTCCCTTCCGCAAATCCTGCACTCAATTTTCACTGACAGGAAAGGTGGGCAAAAATCCCAACGCAAACCTTATAAATAATTAGCAAGATCTATTTTTATCTTCCCAGCTACATAAATAATTAACTATGGATTTTGAAGTGATGTAAATCCTTGACAACTCCATAAGCAACCTAACCATTTCTAAAAAAAAGTACTGTGTAAGGTGATATGTCTTCTTTAGGGATCATAGGGCCTAGCTTTTTAATATGCTGTTTAACATGCTGTGACCACGATATTGGAGAGATATGCATAATTATTGTAAGGCTTTTTGCTTCTCAAAATTCTCACTGGATTGTAAATGATGAGACTTCTTCAACATAACATAGCTACCAGCTACATAGTGAGATTGAGCATGAATGTTGGCAAAAGCCTATTTTCAAGGATGTCATCTCTTGAAAAGGGATTATTTGTGTCCCCCCTATTTTCTTGATCTCACGGTTTATTGTCAGACAACCGACGTTCCAATGAAAGACTTGGATTCAATCAGGGTACTCTAATACCCATGAAAGTATCCACAGTCCACACGGCAGCGCCATTCTGATGACTCTAGTACAGGATCCATGGTGAGATAAATTCAGGAAATATTGATTAATGAATATCATTACTTTATAACACTAGACTGAGCGCCAGCATTAATCTTGACCATAATTGAGCATTGAAGGCTTACTGGTTGGGGTTGGGTGGGGGAGACAGTTCTGTTCGTCCATTGTGTATATTTGGTCTGAATTATGCCCATTTGGACGCGCACATGATATTGAGAAGTAACAATTGTTTCATTATTTTAAATTTAACGGTCTTTCCAGGGGTGCTTCCATCAGATTTACCTTTTAATTTTCTTATAGGTGCGGCGGATTGGGCTGAACAATTGTTCCTTCTGCTCAGCGTTTATATTCTCTTCATAAGGGTGGCGAATTGGATTGAACAATTAGTCACTTCACTCAGGTTGATAATCTGAATACATATCTCCTTGATCAGGTGGGGTGTTTAATACTCCTAGAGGACTATTCCCAAGGTTTTCTTTTTGAAGGTAGCTTGTGCTGTAATCTCCAATGAGATGGCCACAACCATTACTGATACTATTGAGCGGGGGCCCTCCATTGGTTGAGGTAGTTCCCTTGGGGTGACCAGAATTTTTGAAGATTTATAAATTTTAAAAGTATTTTGGTGGAGTTAATGATGTATTAAAATATTACAAGATATCCAGCACTCTACCATTAACAGAGAGCTGGGTTTTTATAGCTTGAGTTAATTGAGGATTGGAGATTGTAGAATATTTCTTACAACATGACGCGCAAATCTTCAAAACGCCAGGACCTTTGTAACATATTGCAGTTTGAAAAAGCAGGTGGACCATTTTTCAGTTCCTTCTACTGAACTTCACTTGTTTGGCAGGGTTCCAGCATCCTTGCTTTGCTTTTATTTTCCTAAAAAATTCTTCTAATTATCCAAGGGGTTCCCACTGGGATAGACTCTGTATTTGTGGTACCATCAAAATTCTGGTCTCAATACGCCCAATTGCTCTCAGATTTTGTCACGGATTCTCTTTATTTTTTTCACATAAATACCAACCAAATTAATCTTTATAGTGGAATTGTTTTACCCGCTTTTTGGTCTATTATGAAATTGAGATGTAGGAGGGCGGTGGAAACACAACGTTAATCAAGGGTGTGTCCCAAATCCGCTATCTTTTCCAGAGGAAAAGCTTAGGACTTTTCTCCTTCCTTTATCAAAAGGGGTGAATTATGCAATCTAATTTTATGGGTTCGGCTGGGGTCCTTACATTATTCTTTCACAAAAAGACAGGGTCTACTACTCCCTCCAGAGCGCGTACAAGAGCATAATTATTGTGTGTAGAGGGAGCTTGATAGCTGCAATGGTTGGGTTTTTATGGCGGCAGGCGCTGGAGTGGTGGGAATTTGAGCATGGAAGTTATTAATTAAATTTTGTGACAGTTATTAAAGATAAGGGTGGAATCCAATTATTGCCATAGGCGGTGAATCCTTTCTAAGCCACCAGGTATTGGATTCCTCGCTTGATTCTTCTTGAGCCCAGGATTTCCTCCAACTCAAATTCCAGTGCTCCCTCTATTAGTGTTGGTTTGATCTCCACCAGTTTCTCGCCCTTGAAAGGCGACAGCGCCTAAGAGTGAAATGATTTGATTTTTCCAGTGCGGCGGAAGCTCCACATGAAAGAACCCATTATCTGTAACTTTGCTGATGAGAACAGTCCTGCCCTCTTGCAGGACAGTTTGCGGAATGGTACCTTAAGATTGAGGTTTTCATGTTCACCATCACCAGTTCACCCAACTGATATCCTGGAGCTGCGCTGAGTTTTTGATCTTCAAACCGCTTAGCATTCTAGGAAACTTCTGTTAACTTCATCTGCACTTGTTGGTGTATCTCCTGGAGTTGTGTCATGAAATTATCTGCCATGGGGATGTTTGAGCGTATATGGGGCCTAATTATGAAGCAGGGTTGTAACCTAAGTTGGCATAAAGCGGCGACGTTTCTGTAGATGAATGCAACGAATTGTTGATGAAAACTGTGCTAAGGCCTGATCACCTGGCCAAGTGTCTTGAGTAGCATTGGCGTAACACTGGAGGTATTGCTCAAGTGACTGGTTGGTCCTCTCTACTTGTCCATCATACTGGGGTGATGCTCTAATAATCAGCATGGTTTGATGTGCAGGGTTTCGCACAAGGCATCCCAGAATTGTGAGGTAAACTGTGGCCCCCTATTGCTTATTATCCCTTGTGGTACCCCGAACATAGTAAAGATTTGGGTCACAAATAAATGGACCATGTATTCCGCCGTGGTTGTAGCCAAACATGGGATAAACAGGCCATATTTTGTAGATCTGTCAACTACTACCATGATCACATCAAATACTTTTGAAGTGGGCAGGCCAACAATAAAGTCAACTGATATTGACATCCACGGTCCTGCTACTTGTTGCAGTTAATGTAATAGCTTTTTTCCCTGTTCTGTCAGATTTGGATTGTGAGCAGGTTAAGCAATGTATATAAGGTGGCACATTCTTTGTAAGTCCATTCCAGTCATATGCTCTTTTTATTAGGTTGACGGTTTTCTTGCCTCCAGGGCACCCCATTGTCAGCGGATCATGATGTTCTTTTATCACCCATGAGCATAAAATTTTGGTAATCATATGTAATCTCAAGAAGTAGATCACCCTATCCTTTTTTGATTATCAACTGGAGGGCTTTTTCCGACTTTATATTGTCCTTAGGCTTATCCTTCAATGGTTCCTGATTGTGCATCCAGTACTTCATCCAGGAGGGAACTTCTGGCGATGGTTGTTGGGGTGGTTTTGAGGGTACCCTGTTTCATGAGGCCTGTGGGGTTGTCAGCAGGTTCATCTATGGGCTTGGGGTGGGGTTTTGGCTGTTGCAGAGGTTGTGATTGTGTTGATAGTTGCTGAAACCGCCAGTGTCTTGGACAATACTTGTTGATGAGATCACCGTTAAATTTTGGTGGTTGAATCAAAACAAAACCTATTGAGAACACCATCAATGCTAATAGATTACTCCCAATGGTGGGTCATTTTAACTTCCCAATTTATCTGTATAATCTGTTAAATCAAATTCACCTTATAACCGCCTTAATTACATCTAAACAAACCCGATTATTGCAGCTAATAATAGCTATGATATAATATTATTATGGCCAATTACAAAACCCACTTGGGTGAATCAAGTGGGTTTTTGGCATAAACATATTTGCACTTTCAAATTTAATTCATCTACGTTTAATGAATATTGGGTTTTATGTATGTTGATCTTCATAATCAGCATGATTTTATTTTAACAGAGGTAAGCTGACCAGGGGACAGACATTACCGAATATATGTGAAACTAAGAGAATAACTAAGAAATATAGAAAATTGGGCACCCCAGGGTACTCAAGTTACCCCTGTTGCCAGCGGGACTGCCAGGTATGGGGGTTGGTGCACTACTCCGAGGTGGTTTCCCCTACTATGGAGCAGGTGTGAAGGAAAGGGTCTGTGTGGAGGAACCATAGTGGGAACCATGATTCTATGAGCGCTTTTTGTCTTGGTCTCATATATCCATAGAGCCAGGCTTGGAAGTGCTCTAGTAAGTGGACATGGAATCTGTTAATAATCCCATGAATGGTTGGGACTGTGCCCTTGAACGCATCTAATGCAATTGTGTGTATTGTCCACATTGCAATGGGTATTATTATGGAGCGGAGGGTAGATGGGATTGGTGACTCGATCTGGAGCGCAAAGATACTCTTTGATATCGAGAATTCCTGTTCGTTTTGAACCTTGAGCAGGCGTGCGACTTCCTGCCATATAGCTTTGGTTAAGAGGCATGTTTCTAGGCGGTGATGTAGGGATCCCTCCCCTCCACATACTGCACATGTTTTGTGGAGGGAGTTGGAGCGGTCCGCCATCCTATAGGTCCTTCTCAAACAGCGCCAGGCGTTTGCTCTTATCCTTGGTTGTAGGAGTGGGTGGTGTGTCATTTTCCACATTGCTTTCTGTGTGGTTAAATCATAGGGAATGTCCAGCATATCTAGGTATTCTATCCTAGCTATGCTTGGGGTTGTTGCGAGCATATCCCTCTGGGGGTGGCTTTCTGGGTTTCTTAATTTGAATTGAGGGCTGGGTCGTCCCCTTCCCTGTATAATACCCATGTTCTCTATGGTCCATCCCATAAGGCGGATAGTTCAGAGGATATGTTTGAAATGAGGAGAGGTTCCATGTGGACCCGTTGCAGTAGGGTGCTTGGTAAGGTATGAAAGTAGTCTGGTTGGACTATGTGGGGTTGGTTAATTTGAGCGCCTGTGCAAAGTTAGTCCTTGCTGCTCTGGACCAATGTTGTTGCAGGAGGTCTGGAGCAAGGATTTCCTCATCCAGGTACCTAGGATGTGATTGGCATGGCTCTCAAAATCTATTAGTCCCATGCCTCCGCTTGAGCGTGGGCCAAATAGTGTTTCCATCCGTATAGGAGGGTGAGAGCCAGGCCACAGCCAGCCCTGGATAAGCGCGCGAATTGAGGTTATAAAGGTAGGTGAGAAGGCTATCTCATGGGCCTGGTACCACAGTATTGGGAGGATGAGCGAGTTAGCAACTGTAAGTCGTCCTGTTAGTCCTGGGGTTCTTCCCTTGAGGGAGGCGACGCGTTTGGATACCCGTTGTAACAGGTTACTTTCCATTGTCTCATTAGCATATCCCCCTGATTCTAGCCAGATTCCAAGGTGTCGGACAGGAGTGGTGGTGGGAGGTGTTGCAAAGGGTGATATAATTGGGTTTTTTCTTCAAGTGTTGGTGTGAGGTTCTGATGTTGTGGCCCAATTGTTTGTGTATTTTCCTAAGAGGATGATTTCTGTCTTCCTTTTGTTGAGCGATGCATTGCTCACCTTGGAGTATTCCTCTAGAGTGTGTTCCAGCTGTTGGGCATCTTCATTGTTTACTATACCTGATACGCAGTCATCTTCAAAGGTCAGTATCTTGACTGTTGGTTGTCCTTGTGCGGTTATCCCCATGAGACGTGAGTCAGTTACTCAGAGGAGCGTGTCAAAGCTGAAATTGTATAGCAGTGGGCTGAGGGGATCCCCTTGTTTGAGCCCTCTGTGTGGTTTAATCTTGTTTGTTAGGAATCCAGGGCCACATACAGCCATGGTTGCAGATTCTGTTAGGAGCATCGCCCATTTTATGAATCTTGGTGGGAGTTTGAAGGCATGTAGACATTCTTTTAGGTATGGCCAGCAAAATGGTCATACGCCTTTACCTGATCCAAGAAGACCAGGACACCAGTTGCTTTTGATTGGCAAATATTTGCAACAGGGTGAATGTTATTCCATATTGAACGCCCTGGTATAAACCCAAACTTGTTGGGTGATAGGACTTCAGATGCAATTGCGCCTAATCTAGCTGCTAGAATTTTTGTTAGAATTTTTTCTCAGTGTTGGAGAGTGCAATTGGGCACCAGTTGGCCAGGTCCAACTTGTCACCCTTTTTATACAAGGTTATAACGTAGGATTCATGGCCTCTTGGTAATAGGCGTGTTTCCAACAAAAACTGGTTCATTGACGCCAATAGGAGGGGGGCGATTTGTTGAAGATATTTTTTGTAAAATTTGTAGGGTATCCCATCAGGCCCTGGGCATTTCCTATGTGATGCACCGCGAATTGTTTCCCAAAGCTCCTCCCATGTAATAAGGGATAGTATATTGTAATTTGGTGGTGTACTTTGTATCTTGGCAGTTTGAATAAATTCTTTAATTTTTGTGGATCTGTTGGCATATCGTGATATAATTTGGTGTAATAGCGGTGTACTTCCGCCTTGACCTCCTCAGGGTCAGTTGCCACAGTGCCGTTGGTCTTGCGGACCTGTGTGCACATGGGCTGGTTTCCACGGGAGTGGAATTGGTGGAAAAAGTATGTCAAACAGGTTTTACCTTCCTTTATGAACTTATCATTGTTCAATACTTTGATTCTGTGTTGGTGTTCAAAGATGAGATTGTTAAGTTGGGCTGAAATTTCTGCCCATTTGCATCCCCATTTAGGGCTATAGCCAGATCTCAGAGTATTTATTTCCAGGTGGTCTAGTTCTGCCAAGGTATGCTTGATTGTGGCTGTGTCTGTGGTGTACTTGCGTGATGCAATATGTCAGGTTTTGTTGATTAAATCTTTTTTGAAATTTTCCCATGTTCTGATGGGATCCAAAGTGAATGGGGCTGTGAATTCTGGGTTTGTAGCCTTGTTTTCAACCCAGTCAGATATCTCAGGCAATCTTATATTTTCTGGGTGAAGCTTACTTTAAAGCGACACCTGTGTGTGGGATTGGGTTGGTGCTAACTGCACCATAACTAATCGGTGATTAGAAAAATTGATCTTTTTTGTTGTAAATTTAGAGATTCTTGAGTGGTGGGATTGTGGGATGAGGATGTGGTCAATACGACTCATTGATATGAGCAGTCCCTCACATATGTTGGGTCTTGTCATATGGAGAAGGATTGGTGAATTGGGAGGAAGAGCATCCTGTAAGCCAAGAGATGCCTTCATTATGCGATATTCAATGTGTCCAGGTGGGTATCCCCTGGGATTAGGCCATCAATCTGTATTGGGGTTATCTCAGAAGTTGAAATCGCCTAACATGATGATATCTGGTGGGAGGGTGAGGGTAGAAATTTGTTCAAAAAAATTTTCTCTCAGTTGCAGTGCACGGTGCATAGATAAATGCTAACGAAATTATTTCATCTTGGCATGTGATTGTTGCTACCAGGACTCAACCATGCAAGTGTGATATTGAATTTGTAATTTTAAATTTTTTGTTGTTTTGGACTATCACCCCACAGTGAGATGTCCATACTGATTGTGATGGTGCGACCCTGGTTGACCAGGATTCTTCTTCCCCTTGTAGGCAGTGGGTTTCTTGGATGGCCAAGATGTCTACAAGAGCTTTTCGCAGGAATGCCAGCTTTTTGGCTTGGGACATATGAGCCCTGGCTCCCGCGATATTTAATGTCCCTATTGACACTGAGGTTCCCGTGGCGCCTCAGGAGCAGTTGGGAGGACTCTCTGGTCCTATCCCACCACGGCTCATTTTGGCCATGCTCCACATCTGTACTCCAACTCTTTCACTGCCATTGTTGGTTCCCTTTATCTGACCCAATGATTCAAGGGAATTGCGGTTTTTTGCATTTGCATCATCTTTTCCTGCACAGGTCTCATGTTGATCTGATGCAGGTTTTTGATTGGATTTTATATTTTTGAGGCTCAACTTGTTGCATTGTGCACCGCATTTTCACCCAAATTGTGGCTTCATTGTTCCTCAGTATGTGCATGACTGATGACGCTTTGTGGCTCAGTCTGGTTACTGTTAAAATTTTCGACCTGGGCATATTGTTCTGATTGGTTGGTTTGGTGAATATCTGAAATATCCTCCTGAATCTGTCTGTGGTTAATGGCGGATTCCGCATGTGCCGCCGCTTCAGCCGCTGCTCTCTTGTGGGCTTTTTGTGCTGCTTTACGCTGTTTACTTGTAACTGGGTCCACGATGGAGTATAGTCCATCTTCACCCCAGCGGAATGGGTGGTGGCCATCAGTCATTTTGGCGAATTTTTCATTATCTTCGTCCATAGCTTCTTCACAAAATCATTTTCCATTAAGCCCTCTTTTACAGGGCATACATGTTCCTTGTGGCCCAGTGAGCCACAGTGGTTGCAAATGGGTGGTGCGCGTTCCAGTGTAACTCAGAATGCAGCCAACTGGCCCCCATCTGCAAAGTGAAATTCTGCTGCGCGGGGAATTCTGGATAAATCCTCTTCCACTTCTGGGAAGGGGTTGATTACAGCGATAGCTTTGCCTGTGAACAGGTCAGGCATTAAGCGAAATTGCTGTAATCTAAGTTGTTGGATTTCTCCGTAGGCCACAAGACCTTTGCAGAGCTTCTCCTCAATTACCTTACAAGGAAGGTTGGTGGGGAGTGAGTCAAAGGAGATGAACAAAGTTTTTGCTTTGTTCCATCTGGTGCACGCGGTGCGCACAATTTTTTTGCCCTCAGGGAGGGCAATTTCCACGCAGATTTTTGCTGCGGCATCAGCTTCATTGGCTGTTTCAAAACCAATATTGATCTAGCCACATCCCATGTTGTTGGTGGCTACGTACACCGCGTGAGGGAAAAGTGAGGGCTGTGCCTCACATGTTTTCTCCCACAGGGTTGGTGACTCATCCCCAAGGAAGAGTTTGATCCCATGTTCCACCTTTGACAAAGGTTGGTTGAATTGAATGTACATGTATTGCGCGTGCTTTACAGTAAATACCATAAACCCAGATGGTGTCTGAGTTTGCAATTTCTTTGCAGATTGGGTTCCTGGTCCCCCTCCAGGGCGTTTCTTGCCCTTAGTTGCACCATTAAGTGCACTGCTTGCTGCGACACTCGCCCATGTTGTACTATTTTTGTTATTAAAGTCGCCCATCTTTCCTGTGTGTGATTATCCAAATTTGCTGTTTGAATCGAATTGTAGTAACTAAAGTGATTGTTACAAGAAAGAAAAGCGTTCATAATCAGCATAATAGTACTTGTACATGGATGGCCCAAATTGGGAGTACCTAGTACTATTGAGAGGCCTGTCAACGTCCCAATTAGGGGTGCATCATTATTAAAATTTCATATTATTGTTTCCCCCATTTATTGTATTTTGTCAGCTGTATGACAAAACATAATTGAGCTGGTAAAAAAGTGAATATACACCACTGAAGTGCTAATAATACGCCTAAATCTCTCCCAATTATGAGAGTAGAAGTGCTTTTAATCAGGCTGAAATTATTGTAATTAATTTAATTTAAGGGAGGAATTAACTTGGAGTTTTTCTAATAACCACTGTCATAATCCATAGTGGATTGGCATGGGTTTAATGAACTCATATATATATGAGTATGGCTAGGAGATGCCCTAGAGGTATAAAATACTGGCGCCTAGCCTTGAAATAAAATATCATCATCTTTTCTATTTTATATCATCTTCTGTTAATTCTATCTTCCTATTAAGAAGTATAGACACGCGTTAAGGGAGCTTGTCATTATTACCTGCATTAAGAGAGTTTTCAATTAAAGAGGGAAAAATAACCAGAAGAGACCAGAAAAGTTCATTTATATTGTTTAAGCTTTATGAGCTTCTGATTGTTAGGAAATACCGTAAGACACTTAGCAGAATTGAGGATAAATTAGCTGAAACTCTTCCCAATTATTGAAGCAAGAATATATTCAATAAGCAAGTATATATTAAAACATACCAATCACTGTAACTAGCATGACTCCCTCCCCAGGATCAATTCTGGTGGACAGTATCCTACTCAGTATATTAGTAATATGTGTGATGGCCCTTGACAACTCATATAAATTTTCAAAGTTAAGTAAGTCTCAGTGAGTTCTGATTTGTCTGTGGGCTAATTTCTGCAGTTTTCAATGGAATATAAACAACTTATGGTCCATGCACACATTCACCATGTGCTTTTCTCCATGTAGAAGATAACGCCAGTGCATCATCATCATCCATGATACCACGGCTAGCTCTTTGCTATATATTGCCCATGAGCATTTGGCGCTTATTAATTTTCTAGAGTAGTATGACACCAGGTGTTCGCAGCCATCAAGCTCCTGTAGCATTACTGCCCCACAGCTGTGACAGAAGCATTACATGCTACAAAAAATGGCTTGTCTTCATCAGCATGTCACAGGACTGTCACTAAGGAAAATCCTCCATGATGGCTTCAAAAACCCGCTGGCATTCCGTTGTCCAAATGAATGGTGCATTTTTGCAGTTAGTGGGTGAAGAGGGGTGACCAGTTTTGAGATCGCTGGGGAGAATTTTCAAGAAGTTAACAGATTTTAGAAAATTGCAAAGCTGCCTCTGGGTGGTGTGCGTTATGTGAATCTCTGCCCAAATCAAAGATTCGGATGAGTTAGATGATGTGAATTGAACCCAAGCCATCAAAAAAGCTGAACCCAGTATTGGGGATAGTCCCCAACAAACTTCGAGCCCTATTAATATTGGGAACAATCCCCGCCTAATTCAGTCAGATATTGATCGCCCAAAATTTTCCTAATCAAGTGGTTCAAACCTGTGCTATGCGGTGAGCAAATCCTATTTTGACCAAGTTACTAAACCTGCTCAGAATCCCCAATTTGTAACCATTATAGATATTAGCTTGAACCATTTGGAAATAGTCTGGGTACCTTCCTGATCTCCCTTATAATTTTGATTTTAAGCAAATAAACTTTATGTCCTCTTTTAGCCTTTTTAAAGTTAGTTAGGTCAACATACTTAGAGATAACCACTCCAGACGTAGTATCCAGAGTAAAGACTTTTTGACCAAGGAAAGCAAATAGGTTTATTCCAACACCCAGGAGCTTTAGATCCCCTGGTTTATAAAATTAAAAGGGGACAAGAGGTCTAAACCTTTGATCCTGACAGGCGTTGCCCACATCTATATTGCTTCCAGTTTGACTGAAGCAATGACGTGACCATCCTGGAGTATTAAGTTTTCAAGTAACTGCACTTCATTTTCGAAAAATTTGCCTTTTGATAGTTTTGCATGAAGACCTGCGCGCTGCAAGACAGCAGTTACCACCACCAAGACCTTCTTGTGTTGTTCTGATAGGGGGAGTGAACCAGGATGCTGTCAATATATGCCGCTGTGCACATAAAGAGGAGGTCTCCTAGCATGTAGTTGATGACCCGCTGGAAGATGCCAGGGGCGTTTTTTTACCCAAAAGGAAAACCCTAAACTAATAAATGCTGTGGCGTGTGCGGATAGCTGTCAGCCATTATTGACCCTTGTCGCATTTAAGGCCATGACAGGTGCAACAAGTCATTCCTCAACCAGTGGAATAACAAAAATAACCCCCAAACTGGGGGAGGTACAGGCGACCAACCCACTGCGGATGGGGTTTCAAGCCCTTTTATAGATGAGGTCGAGCAAAGGAACTTTCAGATAAGCTGGGATGACGTCATGAAAGTAACTTTTTCCCTGCCAAGTTTAAAGATTTACATGAGGATGATGACTCTGCTAAATTTTCCTTATGAAAATTGTCCCCCTTATATACCTTTGGGGGCTAAGATAATTTGCATTCCGCCAATGACACAACAATGAGCACCCAAAATTATGCCAACAAGAAAATCCAAAGTTTAAGAGTGAATATTACCAAATTTGAAATCATCCAAATTTTACAAAGTCAATTGAAACCACAATGTGAGGTGCATTGCAGGAGTGCTATCGCTCAAACCTGAAGTCGAGAAGAGTATTACCAGTTTGGTAATCAACCAATATCAACAGAAGAACAATTGCCTAAACCCCAGAAGTTGGTACTAGTACAAAGGCCCTTGAACATCCAGGTTCAGAGATAACCACCGCGAGATGGAGCTTATGCCTACAAGAACTATATTAAATGGATGAAGCTACTAAATCAGAAGTTAGAAGATGGCTTACTAGGGAATTCTTAATATCCTTTATATCAAACCCCATATTCCCAAATACTTTTTATTATTTCATTCATTTTGTATCTTAAATTTACACTGAAGTGTAATTTATTTACTTTTTTTATCTTAATAAAAAACCTTTCCAAAGAATCTCAATTTTATCCTTTTGTTTGCACTTAATTTTGTATTAGGTGGAGTAATCGTTACTAACCAGTCTGGGATTAACTAAATACTCTGTGTCCAAAAACCAATATGAGACCTGCCCTGTTTGGAAGAAGAGAAACTCTGTTGTGGATAACTTGGAGCTGAGCTGCGAAGGGAGAGGTTGGATTAGCTTCCATTAAGTCCTGAGGCTAATGTATAACAGATATATTTAAGAGTATCTACAAGATTTTCACCATAGGCATGAAGAGTTTACCAAAGATATTGATTCTACAAGAGTAGCATCAGAGGAGAATTTGCTTAGTGAGAGTGACTGTGATGTTAGCAAAGGTTTTCTGGTGCTAATCTGCACATAGTAGACCCCCTGAGCAACAAGTCAGCCTCATAGGTTAAGTGATACAAGGTTAGCGCGCTGACTTTGGTGCTCACTACATGAGTGGCATCATCAGGACCTAGCAATGATCATGAAAGTTCTCTTGAGCAATTCTATGATGAAGCAGATATGGACGTTTATCACAGAGAGTATTCCTTTGAACTCCTGGTGAGGGAGGAGGGTACAGTTCATACTAGACTATGTACCCTGGAATTTGAAATGCTTGATCTATGCACCAATCTTGAGCATGTTAATGAGACCATTAGAAGAGCCCGAATTGCCCTACTACATATTGGGAGAGGACCATTACCTATTGTCAAATTGTAAGCTACGCTTAATAACTTCAAGGAGATACTTGTATTCCTAAAGAAAGAAACGAAAAAACCATCACTACTTTGAATTAAAATGGGGCGCTCTTGGAACAGCACAACAACATTCTGTTTGTGATATACAAGAGTATAGAATATGAAGGCACAAATGCATATTGTACTGTCGCCTACCTTTACTCGACCTTTAGCTTAACTCAGATCATTTATATGGGCCGCTAAAAGGAATGTACCACAACCAGTCAAAACTGCTACTCAGCTGACCATGGTGCACGCTGATCCTGCTGAAGAGGATTCCAACTTTAAACCATACTTCAAAACCATGTATACACCTGGTAAGGGAACAATTGTGGGTTTCCTCCAGATGTATGAAGAGAGCTTGAATGGCACTATAGATCATCAGAAGGCTCTCTGTGTGCAAGGGTGCATGAGCCATGTGGCTCAGGAGTTCCTCCAAGTGAGCTTAAGACTTAGATTAATTTATACCCAAAATGAAGAACATCTTGCTTTATGAGTTCAGTATTTAAAAAGACGTCCATATATTTTAAAAAAGATTACCTATTAATGAAGATGGGCAAGAATGAGTCATTTGTGAATTACGTTTCTCACTACTACCTCAAGGCTCACTAATTATGGACCACAAGAAATATAGACCTGCCTACCGCCAAAACCATTTTTACTGAGCTCCTTTAGAGACGCATCTTAATCTGAAGATGAATATGACTCTGGCGGTCAAGAGTGCTACATCCCTCAAAGCACTTAAAGAGGTGATGCTTGACACCTAAGGGACTTACAAATTTAATTATAAGGCCATAAGACCTACACCACCCCCTCAAAAAGTTA
Source organism: Massospora cicadina (assembly GCA_022478985.1). NCBI lineage: Eukaryota > Fungi > Entomophthoromycota > Entomophthoromycetes > Entomophthorales > Entomophthoraceae > Massospora > Massospora cicadina. The sequence goes on along the minus strand of JAKSZP010010749.1, from coordinate 8,313 downwards.
ATTAGGCCGTTTATGTCGCCAAAGATAAGGGTGACAAGCCAAAAGAGAAGGGTATCAAAGAGCTTGAACGCTTGCCTCATTAGGAGTTGACTTGACATAAGTGCCACCAACCTGGGCACTTTTATTGATCCTGCCCATTAGTTACCGCCAATAAAAATAAACCAACCCATAAACTAGATATACCCAACACCGTAATTTAGGTGGATCTCCACACAGAGGGTAAGGACGACCACAAATATGAAGCCTAGTTATCTCAGGATACCACTTGTTAGGGAAACCTAGCGTGGTAGATGTTCCCACTAGACAAAAGTACATGGCACTGATGGAACTGCATTGAGCAATATTTATCTGGAACAGGTGAATCAGCCTACCCAGGTGATCAATTAAGTTTAATAAAGAGAGCAGTTGGTCGCTACTACCTTTAAGAATTTGGCACCAGATGGAGAAGATACTGTCAAGGCTAATACTAGCGCTGTTGCTCTGAGACAGTTTGAGGAATCAGCCACTGATGTCCTGACCACTGGAAACCCTTTTGGCAAGAGTGTAACAAAAGTGAAAGTAATCATCTAGAAGTTGCGCTTTTTGGCAGTGCCGGATACTGAGACTCAGTTAACATTATCTCTTTTAAACTCATGAAGAAACTCAAGTTCATGCCTGATATTGACTACAATGTGAAATAATGCACTGCAGGACCTAACATTACCTGCGCTTTAGGGTCTTATCTAGTTTTATCTTTATGCTTTGGGCGCTTGGTTTTTATGGTACCTGCAGTAATATTGGACAATGACCACTACGTTTCCTGATTGGGACACAGGTTCTACTGGTATTTGGGTAATTATTGATTTCACCACTAGCTTGGGTAGCATCTTGAGCTATCAACTTCCACTGGTGTTTAATGATGATGACGTCAAACCCAAAAACAACGTACGTGCTTGGTTGAAATGGACCAATCTATCTACCCCATTCATCACACCTTTACTGAGAAAGGTGTAAAGCAACTACAGCCTACAGTGAGTGCAAAAGAAGCGCTTACTCTGAGTGCCAGTGAAATTATAGAGATTTGACCAGGGATCAACTAGAATGACCCTATCAATCAGTGCGAATAACCTCCAGACACCATATTGGAAGTGTACAATTGAGACGGAATCTAAGAGCAAGAACCCAGAGTATTACCAATATGTTATAATACCACCTACTCTGGAGAGCTAAACATTGTTTTAGGGAACATCACTACCCAACTAATACAAGTTAAAAAGGGTCAAGTTGTAGCACTGGACAACTGACCAGTTGCCAAGAGATTGGTTCTGTCCATGCAGTTGGAGTTTTTGACGAGCTCAGGTTTGGGAATGTGACCCCTAAGCAGCAAAAAGAGTTGGATGAACTATTGGACGAATCCAACAACATCTTCAGTACAGGCTCCAATGACTATGGCCTGTGCAAAGGCAAGGCTTACAAAATGGACACCGGTTCTGCTACCCCTTCTAGTCCAAGCCTTACTGCTGTTCAAAGGCAGAAGATGCAGTCGCTATGAAAGAGCTCAATCAGTTAGCCAAAGCCGGGCTGATCCATCCATAGAAAATCCATGAGCATCTCCTTTGTTGCTGGTGCGCAAAAGGATGAGACCCATAAAGTAGTCATGGACTAACATCGCCTAAACGAGATGACAAATAAGGACTTGTACCCTATACCATGCATTGATGATGCTTTGAAACGCTTGAGTGGCTCAAAATATTTTTCAGCATAGGATCTAGCCTGCAACTACTGTCAGATGGAGCTCTCGGCTGAGGACCAGGAGAAATGCGCCTTAATAAGCAGCCAAGGGTTGTTTAAACCCATGAAGATGCTTTAGGGGCTCTGTTTAGCCCCTGCAACCTTACAGCATGTGATGGGTCTCATTTTGGCGATCTTAAGTTATCAAGTGTGTTGATGTACCTTGACAATATCATTGTGTTCAATTGCATGTTTCAAGAACATCTGTAGCACCTCTGGCAGGTCTTCACATGGCTGCGCATATTCAACCTGAAAATGAAATGAAGCAAGTGTACATTCCTGAAAGAGAAAGCTGGAGTTCCTGTGGCATGAGATTAGCCCTGCTGAAATTAAGCCTCAAGATGGGAAAGTGAGCGCAATTGTGGCAATGGAGCCGCCCAAGAGTATGAGGCACGTAAAAGTGTTCCTTAGAATGGTGGGTTGCTACAGGCAGCTTATCCCCTATTTTGCGGACTTTGCGGTGCCCCTTACCTACCTGCATACTAAAGAGACAAAGTTCAAATATAGCCTGGAGAAGGAGCAGGCATCTGAAGAGTTAAAGGCACGATTTGTAGAAGCACAACCTTTGTCAGGAGAAAGTCTGTAACTCTCTCGCTCCCTTTTAGGTGGTGCAGAATGCACAGCCACACCACAAGGGAACTAATCACTAGTAAGATCGGGAAAAGAGGACTTCAGATGGTTCCAGAGCACAGGGGAGCCAAGGAAAGTGTTAAAACGTAGTATAAATAGTTAGTTAACAGAGAAATGACAAAACTTGGTTGGACCCTGTTGTGAAATCAGCCTTGGGCTCCGCTAGTGTGCCAGGCCAACCAGTATGAAGACTGGTGGCCCTTTGCTATTTCGCCTTCATTGGCGTACCAACCACTATAAGTCCTGCGTCCAACCTACCAACTAACCACCAACAGCTTCGCCTTTATCCCCAGGCGTCCTCAGCGTGTGCCACGGCAAGTCCTGCCCCCTTCCTGGGCGGCTCAGGCACTTCCACGCTGCCCCACCCTTGTGACCCTTCACCAACCCATCTGGGCGTGCCCCAGCGAGTCCATCCCCCTTCTTGGGCAGCTATGGCACCTCCCGCGCTTCACCCCGCTAGGGTTGGCGGCATGTCAGCTCATCCGCTGGTAGCCAGCTGGCCAGGTTCCCGCTGGTTCCTCATAGAGAGGAGGTATGGGAGCTGGCAGCACCGGCCACTCCAGGCGTGATCACCCGCGCCTTCAGGGATCTCCTATCCTATCTTCCCCACTTTAGTGGCTCTTGTTACTTCAAACAAATAGGAAAAATAGGCATATGAGAGATGTTTATTTAGAGGAATGAACGACTAAATATACTACTTTCAGGACTAACGCGCCCAAGTGCTCTTTGGCCAATCATCTGCCAGAAAACCCATCAGCCTCTTGATTCCAAAACCTCTATCAAATCGTAAACTTCTCAAAGCGATTCCCTCTTAAATCTGCTCCTCTGATCACCAAATATTAAATTAGGTCAATCCATCCTCAGCATAAGTCACTGGTTGATCATATATATATTCCTAAAATAAATAAGACTTTGAGCATCCTCAGCATGAGTTGCCAGTACTCCAAATTGGACAATGGAACCATTTTGGTTAATTCATAATGGATTCATCAGCTTTCCACTGGAAACTCCATAATGACCTTTGGGTGGCATTTTGGCAGTGAACGCAGCTTCCGTTGAACTTAAACTCAATCAAATATATAACATTAAATAGTATTGAACTAGGCGATTAGCTGGCAATTACATCTGACTAACTGAAACCCCTAATTCTAATACTATCAGAAAGATTCATCTGGTTAAAATCCTGACAGACCCAAGGAGGAGTCCATAACCAAGTGTAGATCAGTGTCAGGATGTTTTGGTGCCTCAATCAGGAGGGGACTAAGATGGCCCAGGTGTGCACCAGATTCCATTGTTATTTTTGATAAAATAAATTGACCTATGTTGTTGGAAACCTCCTTGAGGTGGTCTGTGCACAGGTCAACCCTTGGGACCATTTAAAATGTAAAACGCAAAACTAGCGGGGGTTTTAGTAAACCAGTCAGCCAAAAAAGAAGGTTGGTCTCAAAACAATGATTATAAAGAAAATAGGGGGACATTTCTCATTAGGCGCTGAACTGCACCCAATCCAACCGATAATCATAAGCTACCATCCATTGTGGTACTGTAGCTCAAGGTGCATGAACTTGAGTTACTGATTGTAGCTGAATTCTCCCAGATTTGTCAATATTGTAAATCAAACGGGTTTTGAAACCCCTTTCTCCAAGCAAATGTATTGTACCATCATTATTTAATAAATAACTTGTGAACCGCAGAGCTGAGACTGTAACTCCTCTGTGTCCATCACATTCATCCTCTGAATCAACTTAGGCATATTTTGCCCTTACCCAGCGTTGGTCCAGGGTGTGCCTCAGGTCAGGTAGGTTCAACAGCTTGCTCATCTTGACCCCATCAATCTCTGCTTTATTCTTGCAATTTGTACCAACTTCATGTCATCTAACTAATAAAATTACCCTCTCATTCTTTTGGGACCTCACCCAACCTCCAGGGGGCTTCAGTCAGGGAAAAATTTATATGGGCAGGGGCCATCTTCATGGCGGTGACAGTTGGTTTGTCTTAGTACCAGCTGCATCTGGGAAACGCTCGTGGAATTTTTCAAAGAGGTCCTGGGCATGCACACAGTCATGTGTTAGGAACCAGCTGTTCTCCGCCGCATAAAAACCTTTCCATGACACCAGGTACTCCAGCCTTCTCTTCACCTGATGGGAGACTACCACCTCCTCTACTTCCCACACTGGGGTCTCTTCCACAAGGTATGCCTCAGGAGTCTCAGGCGAGGGACCCTCAAATAAGGACAGTTTTTTTATGGAACACCGCAAAGATAAAAATGATGAGGGGAGATTCAACTGTTATGAGGCGTGACCCACCTTTCTGACAATACTATACAGCCCTATCCTCTTTGGGCCCAGTTTTCTGCATGGCTGATTGATTATAATATTTCTAGCATCAAGCATCACTTGATCTCCTTCCTTGTAGGCTGTCCCCACCCATCTCTTACCATCCGCGTTCTTCTTATACACCTTTATAGATGCCTCCATATTGGCGTTGACCCCTGGTGGACTTTTTTGACGGACTTGGCAAAGTCCACCACGCTTTACCCCTGGACCAACCGTTGGGGTTCATATTAAACAAAAGTGGTAAAACCTAGTTAGTGAAGAAGGGAGAGCACCAATGGAAGCATGCTGGGCATTGTTATAACTGAATTGGACCATTGGAATATGGGAAGCCCAGTCAGAATGGTTAGCTGTGATGTAACACCGCAAGAACTGCTCCAAGAACTGGTTCACCCGTTCTTTCTGCCCATCTGACTGGGGGTGGAAGGCAGTATAGTGGCACAGACAAATCAAAATGTTTTTCACAATTCCTCCCAAAACACAGATGTGAACTGGGGTCCGCGGTCACTAATAATATCCTTGGGCATTCCATAGAGGAAAAAACATTAGAAACAAAAAGCTTTACCCTCTCCGCCAATGTTACTGTGATGTTACAAGTAATGAGATAAACGAACTTTGTAAACTGGTCCGCCACTACCATGATAGCATCATAGCCCTCAGACGCAGGTAACTCACAATAAAACAACTGATAATGAAGTCCAGGGGCCCTCTGCCTTTTGAACTGGTACCAACAACCCTGTGAGAGGATGAAGATTTGGCTTCATCCTGTTGCAGACCAAGCACTCCTTATAGTACCTGGAAACCTGTACGGCTAATCCCTTCAAATTATAAGTGTGGAGAATCAACTCCAAAGACTTCGCCGTCCCAGGGTGTCTAATAATGATCCCAACATGGTAAGCTTATATGTTTTCCATGTGAAGTGGTCCGCAGGAACTTATATAAGCCCCTGAAACCACATTATCTCGTCCTTAACGTGATAACCCCTAGTAAAGTCCTCCTGATTTAACTTGCTCTTGGTGAGGACAATAGTATACTCTGCTGGCAAAGGCTGAGAAAATGACTACTTTTTTGAACATAATATATCCCTCTGCGCTTTCCAGAGGAGTAAGCGCTGGAACGCATGCCATGGGTAAGGCTGTTGGGATACAATATTACCTGGTGGAATCACTAATTGGGTATTGTGCACCTCCCTCTCCTTTGGATCTGGAGCTAAGGCATGGTTCTAACTCAAAGCATACTCCAAACCATTCTCCTTGCACATTGTAAAATCATCTGAGAACCTAAATTGGGCTAGGGTCTCATGCCAGCGGGTTTGCTGTGGGGTCAGAACATAGGGGAGCTAGTACTATAGAGCACTGTGATCTGTACAAATGCAGAATGGTTGGGAAGAGCCAAGTAAATGATGACGCCAATATGTCAGCGCCTCCACTACTGCCAATAACTTTTTGTCATAAAAGCTTAGTTCAACTCATGCAGGGACATTTTCTATAAAAATATCCCACCAGATGCTCCACCTTATCTTTGCCCACTTGTAACAAAGCAGCTGTTATAGCAAAGTTGGAAGGATCAGTAGACACAATAAACTCTCTTTCAGGATCCACATGGTAAGGAGCTAATGTGGACAGCAGTGTGCACTTCACTTCTTGGAAGTCACCCTTAGGGAAGAGGATCACTGGAGAACTTTGGCCCCACTCGCCTTATACAAAGGCGCTGCCACCTCAGAATGACTTGGCGTGAACTTTTATAGGAAAGTGCAAGTAAAAAAAGCTCATTATTTCTTTATCCAAAGTTGGTGTGGGCCAATCAATAATTTCCTTCTCCTTGCCTGGAGTGATCACGTGGCCTTGGTCAAATATGACGTTGCCCAGGAAGGTGACCTGAGACTTAAAGCACATACACTTGTTGATTTTCAGCGTAAGGTTGGCTGCCCTCAAATGCTCCACCACTTGCCGCAGTTGTATTGCATGGGACTCATGATCATGGTAAAATACTAGAATATCATCCATGTAGGCCACCACAAATACACCCAGAAGGTCGTCAACGCCGCATCTATACAATGTTGGGAAATAGCAGGAGCATTCTTAAGCGTAAATAGCATAAAACAAAATTGGAAGATACCTTTTCTGGTTCATAATGCAGTGAGCCATTCCTGCCCCTTTTTATAAAGATTTTATTAATGCATTCAAGTAACCAAGTTTGGAGAAAACATTATCCTTTTCCACATAGCGGTAAATTTGTGAATCTACTGGGATGGGATGCAAATTTGGAACCATCACATTGTTCAGGTTTCCATAGTACACGCATGGTCGTATATTATTTCTGCCTTTTCCACAAGGAGAATTGGAGAGCATACTGAAGAGGTATGCTGAAATATTTCCCTTTATATTACTGCTCCTTAATCCACACATATAAGTTCTCTTCCTCCCATAAAGTTAAAGTGTAAATGGGAGGTTAAATATGCACCAGATCAACAGTGAGTTTGAACTCACAAATAAACTCTGATTGAGCTGGCAATACACTGGCAGAAGCTACATCAAATTAATATTCCAACTTTTTCAGGCAGGAAGGTTATGGTATCTTCAAAGTGGGATTCAGCAGAGGTGCAACGCTCAGCATATGTACCTTTGACAATTGGGTCAAAATGCCCTGATTGTCAGCTTCAGACATAGGGATGCCTAAATTCTGGCCATTCTTCAGAGATAACGCCAAGGTATTGGTTTTCAAATTAGATTTGACATTAAATTTGTGCCACCACTCCACTCCCAAAATAATGAATACAAGAGGTATTTGATTGCTTGGAAGCGGTCAGACAAATGATACTTGCAACTTGATAATTCACTAACCCCAGAACCTTCAGCGTGGGAATACTCTTGGAAGCCCCTCTCCTAACCATACAATCTGGCAAGTAATTCAAACAAGGTAGTCATCTAGGTCTTAGTCAATAAAATTCATAGAGGCTCCGGTATCCACCAAAATAGTTGTGCTGATTTTTCCTAAAGGGGAAGAAAGGGTAGTGACAACATAAAATATCCAGAATGGTCTTTATAAATATCGGATAATGCCAACGCCTCCTAAGATTAATCATCAGGCATAAGCATACCTCCAGGGTAAGTCTTTGCAACATAAAATGGAGAGAGGACTTTTAGCCACTCTCATTACTGAGGATACATAATCCACCATATCCTCAGCAGCTGCAAAAACATTATCATATTTAAAAAAAGCTCCTTATTCACCTCCTGGGTTCTGCGAATCATTATAGGGGTCAAGCGCGGGTTTCTTAGATAATCTGGTATACAGGAATAGTGTCCCCATCAGGGCCACAAGAGGTAAATTTTTGGCTCATTTGATTTGAAATTAACTTTCTAAAATGCGCTTCAGGGTTTCAACAACCCAATAACTGATATGATGGGTTTTGTTCATCATTATCCAGGGCCAACACACCAAGCCCTTCATTGATGATCTGGCCAGCACCATAGGAACGCGGTGCAAAGAAAAAACATTTTAGTTGAACTATTTATATTAAGTCTGGGGCTAGACTCATCCCAACCCTCAAATTCTGACAAAATGGGGAAAGGATTGG
>JAKSZP010010748.1:0-129965 GCA_022478985.1 Massospora cicadina | reverse complement strand
AACCAATAAGTAAGATTATCGCCCATTATACCCATGTAGTCAGCCGTTCAAATCAAGATTTTATAGAGACAGAGGACAAAGGGGTTGTCAACAATCCATATGATCAACAGATCATCAAGCTCCACTAAGGTGATATTCCTTTGCAGATCATCGGTGTCCCTGCATTCAAAAGATTAGTGTTAAATAGACTAGATACCCTAGTCACCCAATGCCATTTTATTGGAAAGCAACTAGTAAAAACATTAATCTAATTGGTCCTACTAGAATTCAGACATAAAAATCAAGCTCTTCAATTTCTTTTGAGAGCGTATATATTGATATTTTGGTAAATAAAGTAAAAGCTCAGTCTATATTTAATAGTGGTGCTCTGATAAATATTTTCTTAACTCACTTTAGTGAAAAACTAAGATCATTTATGATGCCAATCATTACTAGTAATATGGAACGGCCGGGCCCACTAGTAAAGAAGCTGAGGAGCATACAGTGCTCTACCCCTTTGGTTTGGATCAATTGCAGTCAGTGAACTTGAAATTGTGTTATCTAATTTAAACTATGAGATCCTTCTTTGTACATGTTTCCCCTAAAACCTATGACATAAATTGTGATCTTCAAAACAACAAACTAACTATCCTTGGACAAACACTGACTTTATACTAAAGTTAAACAAAATGACCCAACAACTAAGCCCTCCGCCTATGCAAATCTAGTATATAGGGATGGCCTTCTACCAGTAAGGTACCTCTTGAGGAGCCATAATAATATAAAACCACCTGATAATATTCTGGATCACCTCAAAATCTTGCTCCAGCCCTCCATTCCCCTCCAACTAGCGCTGGGGACCCAGAAGTTCATAGGAACGGGCTTGAATCTAGAGATAGCTGAAGGTCTAGTAGCAGAGGCGTATAACAATAGGAAGACTCCCATTGAGAACCTTGTGTGGCCCAGGCTATATAATCCATGGCCATCATAAAATATGTATACTCATACCAACTTCACTAGGACTATCTTTATTGAAAGAAATCAGATCATCGCTTTTTTACACTTATTCTTTCAGGAAGATATACTCAAAGTAATGAGGGATGAGTATCTCTCAAAGTTTGGGCTGCCACGTGATGAACCTGAAGTCTATTCAGTTACCACAAAAAAGAGTCTTTCTGGGCTAACAGAGAAGCAAAAAGATCAGGCTATGGCGCTTTTAAAAAATATTTATTCCTTTTTTTCTCAAGATGACTCTGATCTCAAACAGGCTAAGGAGTTACTCAATTAATTGATATTAGGAATCAAGGACAATTAAAATTACAATTGGCACAATGTTCCCCTATTCAAGAAAAAGTTAGATGAGGCTATTGACAAGATATTTAAGGCTGATCTTCTGGTACCATAAAAGAACCCCTGGGATCGTACTTTTTTTAAAAAAAAAGAAATGTAGGGCAAAAAGATTGCTAACTGATTATCAAAGATTAAACTCTATCATAAAAAGAACTTTACTTACTACCCCATATTGATGGCGCCCTGGATAGGTGGTAGTCGCCAAGTATTTTTCAGCCATGGACCTCATTTTGGGGTGCTGGAAGATTGAGTTTCCCCAGAAGAGCAGGAGAAATTGCAATTTGTTACTACTTGAGGGCTCTTCTAGTCCAACCTGTAGGCCCAAGGATTGTACAACGCGCCAGAAACTTTATAGAGAGCAATGGATTCAATTTTAGGAGATCTCAACCTCTCATGTGTTCAAGTTTAGCTTAAAAAGGCAACATACTTTTCAGACCTTTGACCAACATTTGGGGCACCTGGTGCAAGTTTTACAAAGACTCCTAGTGCAATCTAAAAATTAAAACAAAAACAGTTTGTTCAATAAAAACAATAAAAAATTTAAACTTTATTTTTTGACCAAGATGGACTTCGCCCACAACCACAGAGGATAGTAGCCATAAGAAGATATTAATACCCACAAACACGCAGTATATTCAAGTTTTTTAGGTATGGTAGGGTATTATAGATAGGCTATAAAGTGTTTTGCTTGTATCACTGATCCACTATTCTATTTATTAATATGGGTCAATTTCAACTGGCCCCAGAGTGCTAGTAAGCATTTGACTGTCTACAAACTAAACTGATAGAAGCATTTATTTTGCGATACCCAAAAATTTAGGAAGCAATTTATCATCCAAATTGATGCACTTCTAACAGCTTTGGTGCTATTCTTTCACAGGTGTGGGAGAAAGGCAAGGAGCACTCAGTGGCATACTGAAGCCAGACTCTCAATTGTCATAAATGAAATTATACTGTCAGAAAAGGAGTGTCCCACATCATATATGCATGCAATCAGTTTTGGGCGTACATATATGGACTTGCTTCAATGTGGGTACTGACCACAGTCCTTAATATAGCTACAAATTTAAAAGAACTGGTTGAGAGATTAGCACGCTTGGCGCCAAAGCTCTAAGAAAATGAGTATGAGATCACTCACCAAGAAGTCTCAGCTCACCGGAATGCATATGGGCTGTTACAACTACCTCTAGTAGCTACCTTAGTCTCTCTCACAGATGAACTATTATTAAAATGTTAGAACAAATTATGCAGATGAACAAAAAGAACTAATTTCCTAGACTAATTTATGTATAATTTAGTGATAAATTTGGATTTATATAAGATATATGATGATAATCCAGGATATTGATACTGAGACTATCTAGAAGGATAAATTATTTATAATGGAGGACCACAGAGCCGTGGGCCATGGAGGGTATATTAACATTTGAACAAGTTAGGACCAATTACTATTGTAATTCACAATTGGTTGAAGTACATGATGTAATTTCACAATGTCTTATAATAGAAAGTTAATAATGCATTAACTAAACAAACAACATAACAGTGAGTGAAGCTTTGTGGGCTTAACAAGCCATTTGATAGATGTGATTGGGCCCCCTCACTACTAGCAGCCTGAATTCTTAATATATTATTGTGGTAATCAAACACCTTATTAAATGGGTCAAGGCATAGGCAATTTGAGATGTAGAAGCATTGATCACAGCCAAATTTATATTCAAGATAGCATTATCCAATATGTGTCATGTTTAAATGACTTAATTGAGGGCACAGATTGTAGGGATAAGGCTGGACGTCAGGTAGCCAAAAAGTTTTAGTTGCAAGGCCTACCTGATTTAAAAAATACCCTGAACAAACGCTTGGTACAGGTAAGGTATGCCCCAGTTGGTCCTAGGAGTGTGCGTGATACTCGTCCCTGCATTAAATCTAGGGCGCAAAAATGCATCAGCTGCGTTATAAGTGAAGACAGTTTGATTAAATTGCTTGGGGAATGGGTTTTTTTACCTGATACATTTACAATATTGCTAATTTGGGAAAAATTCAATTGCAATCATTAACTCAGGTTTGAACTATCTTAATTTACAGTACCCTGTCTAATGATAGTTTGTGCCTATTGGCTCTTTTAGGCTTAGTCCCGCTCCCTCAGATTGACAATTTTCCCACCAATGTTAAATTATGATTCTTTGCAACAAACCTTACTCAACGGTCAACTTGTTAATTATAACCCTGTTTGTTTTATTTATTTATGTGCATTTACTTAGCTTGTTTGCAAGTCTCTATCAGGCCCAAATTTACAAAATGTATGGCATCTGTGTTTTGGGCTTATGTGCACCACATTTTTTGTGGTGCTTTGTTTCACTTTTTTCAGCGAAGGTATATTGGGTAGTGAGGTGGGACCTCTTTCACCATCTCTAATGGAACATGTTACAGAAACGCTCTTCACATTAGTTAATAAACCCTATTTTTGATCTTGCAAAACTTATTTCTGCAATGGTCAAGGCGCTTTCTGACCATCAAATTTCCCTAATCATCCCTAGGGTGATGATCAAGGCCAAGGGAGAGGGGCACAATAGCTACAATTTTTGTAAATGGCAATCTGATGAATCAGATGCCTCAAAATTGAAGCTATATGAAAATTGAGAGGCTGATGAGGAAGGAAAGCCTCAAAAATGGCGCTCTGGCCAACCAGATGCTGCCAAATAAAAATTACCAAATGTGGTGACAAGGGAGTGGACCCTTAGACATGAATTTCTGGCCAACCAGGTGCAGCTGAGTCCAATATCCCAAAATATATTGACAAGGATGAAAATCCTTATAAATGGCGCTCTGGCCAAACGGATGCCGCCAAATGAAATATTAATAAAAAGGGCGATGAGGATAACCCTCATAAATGGCGCTCTGGCCAATCAGATGCCACCAAACCCCTGTTAGAAATATTGAAGAATACAGACAAAGAGAATAAACTGAGCTTCAAGAACAATTAAAAGCCAAATAATAAATGTGGAAAAGTTTCTGCAACTGTGAGGGTACCTAGTTCTAGTTCTGGAGAAGGTCTTTACAAGGAAATAGAGGGTCTAGATCCTCAGGTTATGCCTGTCATTGAGAAGATGCCATGGACTCCACAGAAAACAAGACCTGCTCCTCTCCCTAAGATCAGTATAAATCTGAGCTGACGAAACTGCTTTACACAGTTTCATCTTCTATAATATCTTAATAAACTTAATAAAATTAAAAATAAATTTTTGAAATCAGAAACCAGTTTTATTAAGGCCTTAAGGAAAACTGCACATGGACCACAGCTCAGACTTTGACAATTCCATTGAGTCTTTATATGCTCTTTCTGGGGTCAGACCCTCTTGCTGAGTGCCAGTATAGTCCTGACTGTGGCACAAACTTTCATAGTAAAGTGCTTCCTACATAGTCGAATTAGGGACATCTCCACAGCAGGATTATCCTGCCTGTGGGCTCTTACCTGGGCACTCTTGCCTAACTGCTTTGTGGCAGTGTTCAGAGACCCCATCCATCACAATTCCAAGTGGAAGGGCTTTATAGTGGCATTCAGGTGCTTTGGATGTGCAACATGGTTAGGACGTTCTTGTCCATGGTAAAATCATGTTCGTTGGCAGTGTTTCAGCCTGGCGTTTCTCTTTTTTCTGCTTGCAGTCTACTTCCACCCTTTCAGAGAGTACATAATGGGTATAGACCATCCGAAGCCTGGTTGCCCTGGTTTCAAGTTTCCCACCGCATCTTCTCTCTATAATAAAACCAGCCCTGACTCCCCTCCTCCAGGAGTTAGGTGGCTGCTTCAGATTCTACCCAGGGCACCAGCCTGGGTGTTGTGACTTTATAGTACTGTGTTGTGGGTGTTTGAGACCATTGAGGTTTTGAAGCGATCTTTAGGGGCAGAGCAAATTTAATCTGTCACTTTCCAACCTTCCAATAGGTTATTTTTACACCGTGGGGTAGGGCGTTATGTGTCCATATTTAAATTATTCTGCCTTTGTCTCAGGCTTACCTGTGTCCATAATTTCCAAAATGTCACCTTTCTGAGCTGCTTTGGATGCCCCTGCACTGGACACTCTAGTGTATCACACTTCCCTCGCTGGCTTTGATCATCTTATTAAAGCTTTATAGGAAAATTTCCCCGCTCCAACCTAGAAGGGGACAGATAATTTGGTTATCACTGTTTTACCTTGAGCAGCCCCTATAAATACTGGCCTTAAAGGCTCACACAAGCCTCTGAAAAAGGAGGAATCTTATCCTTCCATTCTTTTGTTTTTGGCAGAATTTAAAGGTGAGAAGGGGTCCAGCCTGAAGTTAAATTAAATGTTTCAGGCTATTTTGCCGTGATGATGTCACTTGCCACTGCACTATAAATACAGCGTCCAGACTAATGTTTTTCCCCTGAACGGGGCAGAGCATCCCACCAATCCCTTATCCATTTTGGGCAGAATTTGAGGGTTTAGGATAGTCCGGCCCAAAATTAATGTAAATGATTTAACTGAAATGATTATCTCTCCGAAATGTGTTTGGACAGTGCAGGTGAGGTCATTGATTTAGGGCCTGATTGTGATGGCCTTAGAGAACAATGCACAAATGGTCACTAATCTGGTATGGGGTCGTAAATGCCCAAAATGCGTTTTATTACGCAAATTTTTAATTGAAAACGAGCCAAATATCATCATTTGTGGCTTTAGCACAAAACCCATTTCTGTATATAAGATTAACTCAAAGAACCCGCGTTTGACCCCTACCATGATCCGCAGATCACAGGAGATGGAAATTAAATTGATTTTAAATTACAAAAATGTTTTTGCAACTGCTGAAGATATGGCGGGATATGTGATCTCAGTAATGAGAGTGGAATTTATCCAACTCCATTTTATGATACAAAAAATTATCCTGGAGGCATGTTTATTCCTGATGAAGGGTTTTATGGTGAGGTGTTGGTTTTTTGCTTTGAATACAGACCATTCTAGATATTTTTTGTTAACTGCTATCCTTTTACCTTTTTTAGGAAATTCAGCACAACTGCTTTGGTGGATACATGAGCCTCTGAGAATTTTATTAACCAAGACCTAGACGACTACCTTGAGTTGAATTGCTTTCCAGGTGGTATGGTTAAGGGAGGGGCTTCCCAAGGTATTTCTACGCTGAAGGTTTGGGGTAGCAGATTATTAAGTTGGCATTTATCAATTGGCTGACCGTTTCCAAGAGGTCAAAAACCTCTTTTATCCCATTTTTTGGGAGTTGAGTGATGGAGAAAGTTTGTTGTCAGAACTAAGATGTTGGAATTTTTGCCCATATACCCAGCTGCTAGATTAAAAGGGATCGCTAGGGGGTATTTGCCTAATGCAAAGTGAATTGATATTGGTTGACCCTGATTTTGGGTAATAAAGTTTGGGTGATTTTAGGTTATTCGCCTAGGTCAAATCCATCAGGGATTGATCCAGACATATGCTTGAGATCTCATTGGGCAGAGTTGTCAATGAAATAGGGGCATCTGATAGTTGATTAACTATCAAGTGTACTGATTGGGATCGGTTAAGTTTCATCACCAACAGATTGGGAAATTAAGGATCAAATTGCAAGGCGAGTGATTCCACCTGCAACTAGCAAATCATTCAATTGGTTCGTGACCTGCCTTATTGGGTAACAAGTCCCATTACCTAAGCAGGTCGTTTGACAAATATGGTTGGTTTTCTGGGATCATGAGGAAAACATTAGGGACACGTTTTCCAACTCTTTATGTTTTACGCCTTGAGGATGTCCAATGACAGAATCCTAGAAAGGATGGGGAAGATCATTGCCGCTGAGATGTGGATGGGTAATTCAATGTCAATGGTTGCCATTTCATCAAGAATGTGCCAACTAAGGGTTTGGTGCTGAATTCCCCACTATAAATTCCCTGAATAATTCACTAATAAAACATAAGTAATTACCAGATTACTCATGAAGTAATTACCAGATTGCTCAAGAAGTAAATACCAGATAGATTACCAATTATTATCTTAGTATACTTTATCAAAATCCATTTTGAGTTATATTTTTTTGAGGAATTAATTACTGTGTTCTCTAATTGGGAGACTCTTTAGGATAAAGAGTAAGGATATGAGCGGGGATCCAGAGAATCTGAATTATATCAGGAATTGCTGCCAACTTTGTGTCATAAAAATAAACCATAAACTGGGATCTGAGCGTAGATCAAGTTAGGTGGTACCAGAAACAAATCCTATTCAGGACATCATAAGTATTTTGAGAGGAAATACTGGCTGAGCGTTGGACCAAAATTTAGTACTTTAATTCAAATATGGTGTCACAATTCGAATATGACTGGATGATAATTGTGGGACAGCTAGGGCGGAATCTGCCAAAAGAATCAGTTACGGTTATTTGAGTGCCTCAAGATGAGGCAATATTGGGATATAACAGATTTTTATTGGATCACCTCTATATAAGGCGATAAGGTGATAAGGTGATGTTGACATTTGACAAATATAATGTAAATAGCCTATAATTAGAGTGATAGAGGATTAGTGAATAACAAGCAAAATTTGTGGAGAATTGGAGGAATAGAATAGCCCAAGCCATGAGAGCTGTATTGCCTGAAGCTGCTGTATATAAGCGGGATGAGCAATTGAGAGAGGTAGGTTGTTAATAGTTAAGAGAGAACAGGACAGCAAAAGATCGCTGTACTTATTAAATAAATATAAGAGTTAATTGGGGCAATTACTCCTATCTTTAGTATATTTTCAAGTGTGTCCAAAGGACTGATAATCACCACATCATCTGTCTGTTGCTAAGTGGGTTTGACCTGTACGAACAATCCAACAGATCCTAACAATATTGTCCAAATTTATAACGGTGGTGCTCACTACAGGGGGCCCATTG
Source organism: Massospora cicadina (assembly GCA_022478985.1). NCBI lineage: Eukaryota > Fungi > Entomophthoromycota > Entomophthoromycetes > Entomophthorales > Entomophthoraceae > Massospora > Massospora cicadina. The sequence continues at coordinate 121,745 of JAKSZP010010748.1, read as the reverse complement.
ATCAACCACCTAACACTCCAAAACTCCAATAGCCAGCCATGCCTTACACAAGCTGTGTTGCTGAGGAATCTTCACGGAACACCGCACCAGCAGGATATGAGGAACTCAAACTTAATTTAGATGCGGTGCTCAAAAACCAAGGTGAACTTCTTCAATAACGAGATGCTGTCATGCACCAACTTGATAGTACATTTAGCCAAATGCAAATCTTGGGACAACAAAACAAAGAACTCGCCAACTGATTGAATGATACCACCTAACAGCTTCAGTGCGCAGAACAAATATTTACCAATACCTCTTGGTCTTCTTGCTGAGACAAGGATGACTATCAAGAGGAGGCATCATATGAGGAAGAATATGAAGCTGGTCAGAGCTATTACACCTGGGATGGTAGTACCGGATACAAATACAAATTGAAATGACACTTCCATCAAGTAATGGCAGTACCGCTCATGGCAGAAGGTCACACTACCCCTGAAGTGGCGTACATCCCAACTTCCGCTGATCCAGATCCTCACTGAGAAACTGATTTCAGATCATGACCCATTCCTCAGTATGGCCCAAAACCTCATGAATGGGATGAGGAGGTTAATATCAAAAAATTACCTCCGTTTGACCGCAAAAAGGAACATTCATGGGTTCCTCAAACGGTTTGAGTTTGCAGCGGAAGGCGCATCTGATAGATGGAAGGCTAAGTTGTTAATATCTTCCTTAGATGTCAGAAGCACTAATCAGGTCACCTGATACCTCCCAAATTAGCTCTGTCACCTATAAGGATGTAAAAGATACAGTACTCCGCCTGTTTGGGGGTATTTCGAAGATGTCGCAGCAAAAACCAGAATTCTCAACAATTGGATTCTGTCAAAAATGAGACCCTCCTGGAGTTGTTGATCAATTTACAACAGAAGCCCATGTGCTTAATGGAGCAGGGTACTTAGTGGAAGCTGACGCATGAATTGCCATGACCTCTGCAGTGAAGCCATAAAGTAAGCTTCATAATGTAATTTTGACGCTTCTGGATGATGATGTTATCCTGCTCAGAATTGTACAGTTTTTATGTCAGGTATCTCCTAATTTTCTGCCACCAAATTTGGTTTGGAAGACTACCACCAGCTGCACCCTCTTATTCAGGAGGATACTCTCGTCTGACTCCAGCTCTGTTTAGTAATCCTTGGCCTTTTTATAACTCTGCGCCTCATCCTCAGTCAAATTATACTCAGCACTTAGATCAGTGACAATGGGCTGGCCATGAAAACCGTCAGCAATCCAGTTATTTACCAGTACCTATCTATGCCGACCATCAACAATCAGCTTACTGACCTGGGGCTGGTTATGCCAAATGACCCCAAACTTTCCAGTCTGGACCCTCTTATGATAATCAAGGATGTGGCTCTTATGGGGTTAACTGCTACAAGTGCGGTCCCCCTGGTCATTTGACAAAATTATGTCATAACCGTCGTGTAAACTACATACACCAAGATCAATACTATAAGGGAAAAGATGGAGTGTAGTAAAGATGGGACCCTCTACCTCCGCAATACCAACTCAAAACGTCCCCAAATAATAGTAGTATACCCTGTGGAAGTCCCTCATTACAATGATGGACTTTTATATTAGCAGCCAGTTGGAGGAGTAAACATAGTAACCCATGTTCAAGCCAAGGCGGCGGCAGAAGAAGAGTCCCCCAAACAATTAAAGCCATATGCCTGTCAAATTCTTGATCAAGCTTCCTCAGACAAACTTGATTCTTCCGTGGATGCACAACTCTGAAAGGAGTAAACATCGCCCTTCCAGTAGATTCCATTGTCAAAGAATACCCCCAAGTTGGTGAGGGGCTAATGAGTTTTCTTGAAAAAAGAGAGCCCATAAATATTCACATATTAAACAGTCAATATTCTTCTTATTCTGAGTGTACATACTGTGATATTTTTTTTGTGAAAAATAGAGTTCGCGCTATAATAGATACTGGTACTCCAGTCAACATAGTTTCCACTAAATTGATGCCAAAGTTGGCGTTGAAACCTGATGTGGACCATTAATTGGTGTATGGAACTGCTGGAGAAGTAAGCACTGTCTCTGAGGGGGCTTACAGTGCTTTACCTCTGTGCTTTGGGTTCATTATTGTTATAGCTCCAGCGAATGTGTTGCCAAACAAAAACTAAGACCTGTTAATTGGGACCGCTTTCCTGCGCCTGTTTGGGGCTGTCACTAATATGATGGAGGAGACCCTCGCCATTTTGGATCAGCGGATCCCAATTTACTTTACCACTAGTGGAGCACCAAAGGATCCAGTGCATATGAGCCATATCAACCTTGCCTATAGTGACGGGGTGATGCCAGTTTGCTATCACCAACTAAAGCACAAGACTCGGCCCCTTCCCCAGAAGATATACAAATATCAAGGGATACCTCTTTGAGCGACAGGGCCCATATCTATACCTTCTGGCCATCAAGTCCTAGTGAACTCTGAGTTAGAGGTGGAAGTGCCTAGTGGGTTATATGGGGAAGTCATTGGACTCTATCATCAAACACAGTTTGAGTCACATGTGGCTCCAAGCATTATACTTCTGGGACATGGAGAGATTAAGGTTTTATTAGCAAACCTCCAGAACAAACCAATATAAATCCGCTGACACCAAATTGTAGCATATTTACATCTGATTCTAATAGAAGAGGTCCATCAGGCCCATGGTTTTGGGTCGTTGGATGAATTTTGTTTACCAGCTGAGACACCTGCCAACTTACTAATGGTGGTACCGCGGATTAATTTGATAGGACTATTGGAAGAACAAAAAACCCAAGCATTAGCTTTGTTTCAGAAGTATAAGGTGATTCTTACTGTCAACGATCATGACTTAGGGTGTGCTTGGGGGGTGGTCCATTGAGTAGACACAGGAGATTATCCTCCTATAAGGTCTCTGCCAATCTGCCAATTGTGGGCAGTGGAAGACGTTGTCACTGATGAAATCTACAAGTTGCTAGAGCAAGGGATGCTCAAACCGTCCAAAAGCCCTTGGGCTTCGCCTGTTCTAATTTTAAAAAGAAGGACGGCACAAACTGCATAGTAATAGACTACCAGAAGCTCAACAGTATAAAAAAAGATTCATACCCTTTGCTAAGAATCACCAATGCCTTGGATCAATTAGGGGAGCCCATTATTTTTTCTGTGATGGACTTGATATCAGGTTACTGGCAAATTGAGTTACCCCCCCCGGAACAGGAAAAATGCGCTGTAATCACCTCCAAAGGCCTTTTAACAACTAATGCGGATGCCTCAAGGGCTGTGCAATGCCTCAGCTATGCTTCAGCAAGCCATGGATACTATTCTTGGTGACCTGAAACTGCCATCTATCCTTGTATACTTCAACGATATTAATGTTTTCTCTTGAACCTTTTTGGAGCATCTCAACCACCTTGAAACAGTATTCTGCCAGCTGGCTGAGGCGAACATTAAAATTGAAACCACAAAAATGTAACTTCTTTAAAGATCAGCATGAACACCTGGTGTTTGTAGTAGACTCTAAAGGGCTGAAACCACAGATGGCTAAGGTGGAAGCTATCAGCAAAATGACTACTCCCAATTGTAAGCTCAACATACAGGTATTTTTGGGAATGGTCAGTTACTACTGGCACTTTATCCTAATTTTAGCTGTATTGAGGGGCTGCTATTCGAGTTGTTAAAAAAGGATGCTGTGTTTGAATGGACATAACGTTGTCAATCCGCTTTTGATACACTCCATATGGCATTGATCAGCACACCGGTGTTACAATATGCAAACTTCTATCAGGAATTTTATTATTCAGATGGATGCATCCCTCTCCGCTGTTGGGGCTGTACTTTCTCAGAAAGATGATGAGGGAGAGGAATATCCGGTAGCATAGTGTAGTCAGAGTCTGAACTGTCACAAGTGTAATTATACTGTGACCAAGCGGGAGTGCTTAGCAGTGATTTACGCATATAAGCAATTCAGAGTCTATCTGCATGGGGTAAAGGTTAAAGTCATAACAGATCGCGCGTCATTACGCTGGCTGCAGAACCTCAAGGAGCCTGAAGCCATTTGGCTCAATGGACTCTTAAGTTGCAGGCTTATGATTTCGAGATTCTCCATCAGCCAGGAGCAAAGCATCAGAACGCTGACTGTTTATTTCGATTACTGAATATTGCGGTGACAGCAGACCTCAGAAACGTGATGTACAATAAGATGCTCAGCGGAAAATACAATGATGAACTGCCCCAAGTAATCAAAGTATTAAATGAGATGCGAAAAATACCTTCCAATGGAATGGGGAACTGTACAAATGGATCAGCGATTCTATGTTGAATTTTCTGTGCCCCTCAGCATGACTGGGAATCATTATGAGTGAGCATAAGGCAGTCAGGAATGGTGGAGTGCGTAAGACTATGGAGTTGTTGCGCCCCAAGTACTATTGGGAAAGTATGAGCTTTGATGTGCTCGAAACTATTTCCTGTTGCCATCAGTGCCGAGTGGAGAAGCCAATTTGCAACATGACGTCATATTGGTTAGTAAAACCAAATTTTGCTTGGCACACAGTTCCCCTTGATGTCGTCAGCCTCTTGCCTACAGGAGCCTAACGGTGTAAGTACATTCTTGTGGCTATTGACCACTTGACCTGGTGGGTCAAAGTGAGGGTGATACGAGACTTGAGGCGGTTACTGTGGCCAGGTTTGTGATGGAATGCATTATTCAGTGACATGGCTGCCATCAGTTTATTATCACTAATAATGGAACCAACTTCACCCCACACATCCTACCCAAACTAAATGAGCTTATGGGAATCCACAGGGTTCTGATGACCCCATACCACCCCAAGTCTAATGGAATGGTCAAACGGGTGAATGGAACTCTGGTGAACATACTACAAAAATTAGTAATGGATAGCCCTTCCAATTGGAGCTCTCTCCTTTCCACTGCCATGTTCGCCTATAACATCAGTTATCATTCCGCCACAGGGAAGAGTCCCTTCCAACTACTATACAGCTGACACCTAGCTCTTCTGGCATTACTTTATTTGGGTGTAGAAGACACTGGCAGACTGGAACCCCACCACTATTTGACTAACCTCACAAACATTCTGGTCAAACTGCAAACTGAAGCACATTCCTTCAGCTTAGTCAAGAAGATCAGGAATCAGGCCGATGATCAGGCACATCATAGTGGGCTGGCGCCATTCAAGGAAGGCGATATGGTCTCTTCCATGACCAACATGGGTTTGGCCAGAAACACAAGTTGGCCAGCATCTGGATGGGGCCATTGAAGTTATTAAAAAGACAGGTGTGGATGCATATACTATCAAGGATCCTGCAAGAGGTTGAATCATTAACTGAGTACACATAAAGTTCCTCTGACCTTATAAACAATAGGATCTTATCGTCCAGTCAAGGAGGGGGTAATGTATTGATTCTGATATGACTGGAAAATAATTGTGGGACAGCTAGGGAGGAATCCACCGAAAATAGTATCAGTTACAATTATTTGAGTTCCTCAAGATGAGGCAGTATTGGGATATAACGGGATTTTATTGGATCGCCTCTATATAAGGTGATAAGGTGATAAGAGATGTTGACATTCGACAAATATGAAGTAAATCGCCTACAATTAGGGCGATAGAGGATTAGTGAATAACAAGTTGAATTTGAGAAGAATTGGAGGAATAGAATAGCTTAAGTCATGAGAGCAGTACCGCCTGAAGCTGCTGTATATAAGTGGGATGGTCGATTGAGAGAGGTAGGTTGTTAATAGTTAAGAGAGAATGGGACAGCGAAAGATCTCTGTAATTATTAATATAAATAAAGTAGTCAATTGGGGCAATTGCTCCTATTTTTAGTATATTTTCAAGTGTGTCCAAAGGACCTATGATCCCCACATCATCTGTCTGTTGCTCAGTGGGTTCAACCTGTACAAACAACCTGACGGATCCTAACAATACCATATGAATTTATAATATAAAGATAATAATCTCCATACTATTACCAACAATTAAACTTCACTTTCAAACAACGTGGAGAATTACACAACACCCAAACCTGTGCAATTAACACATTTATAGGGGTTATTAGTTGAGAATAATTAGAAAACCTCTAAAGTATAACAATTGGTGCTCACTACAGGGGTGTAGTTGAGTAGAAGATATTAAAACGTGATGTCATATAAGGATGAAATAAGAAAACTATGGATGGAGTTGGCAACTGTTAATCAGAACGCCTTGAACTTGGCGGATCATTGGGAATTTTCAGCCTTGGAGGAGAGTCGCCATGATGGAGGAAGGGGTTGATAATGTCACGAGTTTCAGAAATGAGTTATTTGGAAAAGTAATGTCATTAAAGAAGAAAGAAGGGGACCTAGTTTGAGAAGTCTTTTTTTGAAAATGGAGCGTAAAGCAGATCACATTCATTAAAGAGCATTTAGCGCAGATATTGAGTGGCTGATTAAACAGGTCAAGGAGTTGAAGACTAACAAATGTGAATGTGAGCCATATGCAGTGACTGACGCCAAAGAAAGAACTCCCAATATGCTAATTGATAAAATGAGTACCCCAAGAAACATGTCGCCCACTTTTACTGCTATTTTTGAGATGATGTGCAAAATTACTCCCCAATTGAGCTGAGTAGCTGAACCAAGAGAGGTGGCTAGAGAAATCTTAGAGGAATTCAAAGTGACACTAAAATTGCTGACTCTCCATTAAGATAATGCCCCAGTGTTTTTCTTATTATTCAATATGACAATGTACATAAATGGCGATCATTAAAAGGCATTGACAGTGATGAATTTCCTAGATACCAATTGTCAAAACCTAGTGTTGCCCCATCTAGAGGTGGACAGCTGGTCATATGCAGAGGCAAAGTGGCCATTATAAAGGAATCTGGAAGCCTGATGTGCATGTCAAAGCACAAACAAGAGTTTATGGGCATTCAATTTCATAAAGATAAATCCTTAGCCAGCTTCACTGATCGTTTCTACCAGGAATCGCAAATCCTTACTGGAACGAAATTGCTGGATGATTTTGATGCCCAGATCACACTGCAAGTGGCCCTTTGGTCCTACCACAATTTGCATTGGATGATGTCTTCCATGTTTGTGACAGAAATTACCACCTCTCAGATGGTGGACAATTTGAAAATCTTGGAAGCTAACTTTGATGCCCAAATAGAAGTTTTAAAATCGAATCCAGTATGAAATTTTGATCCCACAAAAGGGAACGAGGGCACTAAGGAAATAAATAACTGAACTGTGCTGATGAATAAGCCCAAAAACTTTAAACGGATTAATATTAAGGAGAAAGTCTGTTACCAATGCGGATGAAAGAGACATTTCGCTGTGCATTGCAAGAAACCCAAAGATCAAATTAATGTGGTACAAGCAAAAGATTCTGCACCCGCAAAAGAGTCAGGAAAAGGGCCCTCAGCCTAGACAGGGAACAGTCTATAGCTGCGGAGAAACTTGTTCTTCACCAATATTATGAATGATGAAATTGACATCAGTGATCTATTTGTGTATGAGGACGTGCAGGATCAGCTGTATCAAGTAGTCAATTCGGACATGAACGTGGTAACAAGATCCAGGGTGAAGGGGATTACCCCAGGGTAACTAAATAAATTGCTCAGCCATATGCCTGACAACATGCAGACAAAATTTGAGCTGAAGATAATCCAAAGAATTGACTGAAGCTCAATTAGATTAGGTAAACCTGTCAATCCCCTCAGTGCAATCAAGAAATCATTCACTGATCTAACAGCACAAATAATTCAAACCCTCGATTTGGCTAATAATGCCACTATAAACTCACTAATTTCTATCTTACAATACTTTGAGTGTAAATATGTAGATATACTAGTGAATCAAGTATGGTTGAGGGCGATTGTTGACAGTGGAGCACCCATTAATATTGTCTTGACCAAGCTGGTGAAGAGGATGAAGATCTCGCCTGACTTGGAACACAAGAAGGAGTTTGGGACAGCTGGGCTGAATACCACCATCTCATGTGGAGTCTATAGTTTTCTACCACTTCGATTTGGATCCTTAGAGGTATCTGCTCCAGAGATAGTTTTGTTCAACCAAAGCTATGACATTCTGATTGGGACGGAATTTTTTACAAAAGTACAGAGCTAAATGTAACTTTGAGGATAATACATTGAACATATTGGTTCAGACGGTATCATTGGTCTATCAGAAGGATGGAGAAGCTCCACTGAGTAGGAGAAAAAACTTAAACATCTTGATATACAATGATGTCATTGTACTTATTTGATACCAATTAGTTGGTCAGAAACAACAAGAGATGCCAACAGAAATCCTAGAAAATTGGGGAATTCCACTGAAGATCAATAATGCGAAATCCATACCTCCAGGATCACAAAATAATAGTTGACACGGGGTTGACATTGAAGATACTGGAGCATCTGTTGGGGAGCTCAGAAGCCCCTGGAAGAAGTCCAGAGTAGAGTCTTGGGTGGCTCCTGGAATAATGCCGGGCCATGGAGAAATTAGAGTTCTCCTATAAAATTCAAGCGAAAAACCAACACTGATTGAGAAAAATAAGATCGTCATATTTGTTCACCTAATACCAATGGCTGAACTGAGATAAATTCCACGATTTTGGAACCCTCAATTTAATGGAATTACTGGCCAGGGTATCTTAGGTATAAATCTATTGGTTGATTGAGAGAAACTCGCTGATCTGATGGAAAGACAGAAAGAGGATGTGCTCAAATTGTTCAAAAAGTATTGGGAAATATACACTAGGACAATCATGATTCGGGATGAGCAAGAGATGTGATCCACAAGGTCTATAATGGGAAAATTTACTAATCAGGATGAAACCAATTCAACAATCAAAGGAAGCCAAACCGGTAGTGGAGGAAGAAATCAGCAAACTAGTGAAGCATGGGCCTCTAGTTTCGTCATCAAGTCCCTGGTTGAGTCTGATCCTTATTGTGAAGAAGAAGGATGGCTCTAATTGAGTGGTGATCAATTATTGGAAGCTTAACAAGATTACAAAGTAGGATTCATAATCACTACTAAGAATAAATGATGCACTATATTGATTGGGAGAAGTGAAGTATTTCTCTGCGATGGATCTAATATCAGAATATTGACAAAATGATTTGCCAAGTGAAGACCAAGAAAGATGTGCAATTGTCAACGCGCAGGGGCTATATCAGATAACGAGGATACCCCAGAGTCTGTGCAATGCGTCTGTGACGTTCCAGATGGCCTTGGATGCAATAATAAATGACTTGAAGTTTTCATGCGTTCTGGTGTACTCGGACAATATCAATGTGTTCATTAAGACGTTTACTGACCATTTGCACCATTTGGAAGAAGTGTTCAAGAGACTATCCAAGGCTAACCTGAAGATTAAGCCAAAAAAGTGTCAATTCTTCAATAAAGATTTGTAATACCTAGCTTTTTATAGACTTTATTGGACTACAGCCGCAATCCCAAAAGATCAAAGCCATAGAGTGAATGACAGTGCCAAAGAGTGTCTGAGATATTCAAGTGTTCCTTGGAATGGTCAGATGATATAGAAGATTTATTTGGGATTTTGCCAAAATCACCAAGCCCTTATTCCATTTGTTGAAGGATCTGAAGAAAGGATTGTTTGGTTTGAGGAAGCACAGAAATCCTAAAATGAGTTATGTCAGAACTTGATAGATTCTCTGACTTTTAAATATTCTAATTTTTCTTATGAATTTATTATACAAAATGATGCTTCGTTGATGGTTATTGGCGCCATATTGAGCAAAGTAGAAGAACTTGGGGACAAAAATCTGGTGGAATATGTGAGCCAGATGCTCTCAGCCACTGATAGGAACTACACTGTAACTGAGCATGTATACCTTGCTATCATTTATGCCTATAAACAGTTTGGGTGTACATTAATGGAACGCACTTCAAGTTTGGTGACAGAGCATTCCTCGTTGTGTTGGCTTCACAATTTATAAGAACCAGAAGGACAACTAGCCCAATGGGCACTAAAGCTATAGGCTTACAATTATGAGACTGTCCACTAAGTGGGGGCTTCTCACCAGATTGTGGATGGCTTATTGCGGTTACCAATGGTCCAGATGGTATACCAGCAGGCGGATGAGTTATTCCAGAGAATGGTCAATGGAGAAATCGGGAACAAGCCCCAAGAAATCCAAGGTGCACTTCAAAAAGAGATGAAAAACCCTGAGACCATGGATGAACAAGTTTTCAAGATGATTAATGAGAAGCAGTTACTAATCCCATAGCTATCAGAATGAGCAGCCATTGTTCAAGCTGCTCATAAGGTTTGTCAGGCATGGAGGCATAAAAAATGACTGACCATATTCGCCAGTACTACTGGGAGTCAATCAACTATGCTGTCATGGACTTTCTGGCTTACTGTGTGGAATGCCAGTTGCACAAGCCACATAAGAACATGACTGGATACTGACTGGTCCACCCTGGATTTGCTTGGCAAACGGTGTCCATTAATGTAATGGGACCGCTGATGATGAGCAAAGGGGAAGTCAATTACATAATAGTTTCAATTAATCATCTGATGAGATGGGTCAATATGAAGGCCCTGGTGAAAGTAGATGCTACCAGCACTATGAAGCTCATCCTAGATTAAGTAGTATACCAACATGGATGCCCAAAGGTCCTGCTGAGTGACAATGGGGCAAATTTTACATCTCATGTAATCCCACAATTAAATGAAATAATGGGGATCTGAGAAGTCATGTCTATACCCCACTGGCTGTAGATGAACATACTGGTAGAACGAGTTAGTTGGAAGCTGGCTGTGACGCTGAGGAAGCTGTTCATATGAAGAACTTCTTCATGGGAATGTACCTGAGTTTGGTGATGTTTTCCTACAATATCAGCCATCATACAAAGATAGGAAAAAAGCCATTTGAGTTAATATATGGAAGGAAGGCCGCATTGCTGCCAATTTTATATAGTGGTGGAACTAACATTGGGGATGAGTGCTGATCAGTACCTGAGTGATTGATGAATATCCTGAACAAAATGCAATCACAAGCATTTGATATGACTTTGGAAAAAAGGATTTGAGTGAAAACGATGGATTATAAGAACTGACTGGCCTTATCAGAATTACAAATAGGCGAAATAGTTGCCTATTGCGATACACATGGTTTTGGGAGAAGAAACAAATTGGATGCATTGTGATCTGGTCCATTCAAGATTATCACCAAGACAGCGACGGATGCTTACTCCATCTAGAACCTCTTGGATGGAAGGATAGTAAATTGAGTCCATTCTAAGTATTTAGAGTGATGGAATGTGAAAAAATAATGAAAAAGAGTTCCTAAAGGACTGCTGAACCATTAAGTTGGTTATGTCCTAATGATTTGGTTAAGTCAGAAAAGAGGACTGCTTAACCAAACTAGATGGTTAAGTCTAAAAATAAGACCTTTGAACCATAGAAAACTGGTAGGTCTAAGTGTACCTTAGATCCAGTTTGGGGGAATAAAAAAATGTACTGCTGAGCTGAAAAAAGGTCAAGTCCCATAAAAAAAGAAGAAAAAAAATAAAATACTAATAAAAATTTGGTAAAAACTATTATAAAACACATAAAAAACCAATATAATTATTTTTTACCAGTTATACTCAATTTGGGGATAATTCCACCTATGTTGCCTCTTGAGGGAGGGAGGATGGATCACAGTAGAAGTAATTAAACCCTTTAAAATTTATAGGAGAGCAGACACTAGTGAGGGCTAGAACTACTCAAAACCAAGTTCATTGAGCGGATGTAGATCCCTGCGAGAAAGCAACTAGGGGAAGAGAAATTGAAATGTTAGAAGATACCAAATGTGATACCCAAGAACATGAAGGGAAGAAACAGTACAAAAAGCGGCAGTTGGCGAATAACCCTGAGTAATAACAATATGTCACCAAAGCTGAAAGATTGGTCATGAGCACTTGCCAATAGGCTTTGTCAATAACACCAGACATATGGGCTGGCAATGAGCAAGGGATACTAGGCGAGGGGTTGCTGAATCATGCACCCTATCAAAGCCATCAGTGGAATATACTGATGGAATGTGCCATAAATGAGTTAGTCACACAAGGATAGAATGGCATCCTGCAAGCAACGACTACAAGCTTCTCAGAAGCTGAAGCAGATTGAGCAATGGAAGCTGGGAGAGGCTGGAAGCTTTGTGGCCCAACAGAAAGAACTTGGCCACCAAAGCAAAAAGCATAGGCTGCAACGTCTCGATCTAGGATGTTTTCAAGATTGGAGGAGTTTAGAGCAATGGAAAAAGCCTCAGTGACTTGGGCCCTTAATTATGCATATGTGGAGTTCAAAATGTATGCTGTTGCCGATGGTTAGTTTGGTGGCCAAGACAGCTGGCTTGTAATATTGACTGAGTCATAAGAGGAACTCCAAAAGCAAGTCTGATTCATCGAGGAATGAATGATTGAGAGTGAAAGTCATTGCTTCAGGAGATTTGACAATGATGTTAGGAGTATCTGTGAATGGAGCTGAATCCAGGAGAGTTTTAAAATCTAACTCAGGAATTGACAATAGAGGAAGGAATGGTCACAAGTCATTTGAGACAATTGCTAACCTGGTTTTGTCAGGGGTTAGTTACTGTTTCTGGTAATTCCACAGAAGGACTGGCCATGGGTACTTGTCTAGGAGTATGAGTCCTGGAAGGACCATAGAAGTGGTTCCAGCGTGCAGATCGACTCATCAGCTGAAAATCCAAAGGTCTTTATCAGACAGGCTATTGAGCAGCTGTTGGTACCAAGACTCAGAATTTGACATTTGAGCTTGACGAGAGGGGATGTTGAAATTATATGATAGTTGACATTATGCTCTCCGAAATCAATTAAGCTCTAATTTTAGAGAAATTAATCTCAAAATCAATGGGATAAGCTCTCCAGAAAAATTCAAGATGATATGAGCCAGGAGGTTATTATGAGAAAATACCAAGGGCAAACATAAATGAGCAAGCTTAATTGTGCCACAAAATGAACATTGATGGCAAAAATCTTCCTTTGAGGATGAGGAGAAATTCAGTAAATTGAGGACACCGGAACTTGAATCCTGAATATATTAGTGGGTCATATGCCCTGATGGTGGGAAAATTGGATCCCAGGATTAATATCGTCACAGGTAAAAACAATCACCCTAGCATGACAGAAGGTCGTGGGGACCATTCTATGAGTAGGCAGTAGCAAGGAGGAAGAGAGCTGCATGCCAAAGGTCGTCCTGAGCAGCATTGAGTACTGATTTGATTGTACTCCACTTGAACAATTGAAGTATTTGACCAAGTGTTCGAAGCAGCGTTCTCCTGCCCCAATACTTTTCTCACTGGAAATCTAGGCAAGAGGGGGGATTTGTCGGGATTTTGCCCATATTCTCAATCAACTAGATTACCAGTGATAACTAGTGGATAATTCTCTAATGTGAAGTGAATTTGATATCAGTTGACCCTGATTTTGGGTAATAATGTTTGGGTGATTTTAGGCTATTCTCCTAGGTTGGATCAATCAGGGATTGATTTGGACGAATTCTTAAGATCTCATTGGGAAAGAGTTGCTGATGGAATAGGGGCATCTGATAATTGATTAACTATCATGTATACCAATTGGGATTGGTCAGGTTTCATCACCAACAAATTGGAGGTTTAAGGGTCAAGTTTTGAGGTGAGTGATGCAAACTGCAACTAGCAAATCGATCAGTTGGTTTGCAACCTGCCTAAATGGGTAACTTGGCCCAATACCTAAGCAGGTCGCTTGCCAAACATGGTTAGAATTCTGGGATTGATAGGAAATATTAGGGACACGTTTTCCAACTCTTTATGTTTTACGCCTTGAGGATGTCCAATGACAGAATCCTAGCAAGGATGGGGAAGACCATCACTGCTGAGACAAGGATGGGTAATTCAACAGCAATGGTTGCCATTTCATCAAAGAGGTGTCAACTGAAGGTTGGGCGCCGAATACCCCACTATAGATCCCCTAAAAATTCACTATTAATAAAGAAGTAATTACCAGATTACTCATTAAGTAGTTACCAGATTACTCAAGAATTAATTAACAGATCAATTATCAGAGTATTATCTTAACATATTTTATCAGATTCAATTTTGAGTTCTAATATTTCTTAAGGAAATTATTGCTTTGTGCTCTAATTGGGAGACTAAGATAAAAAGTAAGGATCTGAGCATGGATCCAGAGAAGAAGCTGATCTGAATAGGAGATTTCTGCTTACTGTGTATTATAAAGAGAAACCATAAACAGGGGTCTGAGCGTAGATCAAGTTAAGTGGTACCAGAGAACAAATCCCTATTCAGGACATCATAAGTATTTCAAGAGGTAATATGGCTGAGCGTTGGACTAAAATCTTGTACTTCAATTCAACTATAGATAATAGTCTCCATACTACTATCAACAATTATATTTCATTATCAAACAACGCGGAGAATTGCACAACAATAGAACCTGTGCAGATAATACATTTATAGGGGTTATTAGCTGAGAATAATCAGAAAACCTATAAATTTTAACACAAGTTGAACGTCAATACTTTGTCTTTAAATGTGAAAAATGGTCAAAAATAAGCTTTATACTTGTCTGAAGCTAAGTTTCATGGCGATTTGCCCCAATGGCCCATAGTTCAAACACTTAGCCTTGCTCCGTTGCTTAAGCCCTTGTTATAGATACCCTTACCTTCCTGTTTGGAGGGGCTGAAATCTTTGGTTGATGCAGCTTCAGCCAATCTACTCCCAGAACTTTCAGAGTTTAGTTGGTAGTTCAAACTCGCCATTGATCAGGTGCGTATATTTTCTATCATCTACCCCTTGACTGTGTGGGAGGAAGAGGCCTTATATGTGTGGGTTAAGAAGCAGTTAGCCAAAGGCGCAATATATCAGTGATCTTTCAGTATGTTCACAAATTCTCTTTTTGAATAAGGCTGATGGTACTCTAAGACCATGTGTAGATTATGGGAATCTCAACAACTTCACTGGACCCAATTTGCATCCCATCTCGTTGGATTCTCAAATTGCTTGCTACATGGAGAAGTCTAAAGTCTTCTCCAAACTGGATTGTTTAACCGCATTCAATCAGATCCAGATCAAGAAGGTCTAGGAATGGCTCACCACATTAAACCCAGAAAAGGAATATTCCAGTTTTAGGTTATGCCTTTTGGGCTTAGAATGCACTTGTATCTTCCAACGTCATATGGATGTGTCCTTGAGGACATTATGGGTGTATTCTCGGTGGCTTACATGGATGATATTCTGTTGTTTTCCCCTGATCAAGAGTCTCATGCAATACACCTGCGTCAACTGGTGGAGAGTTTAAGGGCAGCTGACTTTACACTTAAAAATTAGTTAGTGCGAGCTTTTAAGTCCCAGGTCACCTTCCTGGGCAACGTCATGTGTGGCCATGGCCACATAATAACTCCAGACAAGGAGAAGGCGATTTGAGAGTGGCCCACCCAACTTCAGTCAAAGAAATGAGATTTTTTTTTGGGGGAAAGATGTACATCCCTGAAGAAAAGCAAGTCAAATCTATATGATGATACAGCATCCTTGTATAAGACGCGTGGCGAAAAATGCTTCACCAGTTCCCCGTTTTTCAGGATTCCTTTCAAGAGGTAAAGTGCACCCTGTTGTCTACGTCCGTCCTTCACCATGTAGATCCAGAGAAGGAGTTTATTGTTGCTACTGATGTTTCCAACTTCGCCATAGTGACTGCCTTGTTACAAGTGGGCGGAGATGGAATAGAGCTTCTGGTGGTATATTTTTCCAGGAAAAGTCCTTACCAGAGTTAAACTACGCCGTTTATGATAAAGAGTTAAGCAGTGTTTGAGGCGCTGACCTATTGGCGTCAAAATATGCATGCCTCATCCCTATAATTCTGAATTTATAATGATCACCGCGCGCTTATTGTACTACCGCGCACCTCATGTTCTGACTCCACAGCAAATCCACTGGAATGAGACCCTGGCCCAATTTGTGTTCTCCTATGAGTTTATGAAGGGCCAGGAGAAAGGTTTGGCAGATGCTTTGAGTTGAAACCCTGTGCTAGTTTCAGACTCTAAGGAGGTAGAGGTAAACAATATTCACTTTATGATTCCGCAGGGTAAAATTATGTCCCAATATCCCTCTCCTATAACAGAGGTGTCTTCACTTGCTCCTCTGGAAAATGTGGAGGAATATGGTATGTTCAGAAAAGTTTTTCTCTCACAGCTCTTATCAGCAGAGTATACTATGGCTTTCGCCAATAGAAGGTTAAATGAATATATTACCAGAGGATACCACGTTAATGACGAGTTGGTTTGGCTTTAAGGACGCCTATGGGTCCCTCTGGACGACACTGCCTGGGAATCATCTGGGACCATCATGACGGGATCACCGTTAGCCATCCTAGGAAGGCAACGACTCTGGAGCTGATCCGCCGCACTTATAATTGGAAGGGATTAGCCGCGTAGGCTGCCAGTTCTTGTAAGGAGTGCCTGGCCTGCAACCAAATGAAGCTGAATTCCTAGCCACTCGCGTGGTTGTTGTTACCAATTTAAAAGTCTGAAGGGCTTTGGACTTCACTATTGGTGGATTTCATTGTGGAGTTACCTGCATCTGAGGGCTATAATGCCATCATGGTGGTGGTGGACAATTTTATAAAGTTCACCCACTTTATCCTTGTAAAACCACAGTAACCGCGGCAGAGATGTCTAGTCACTTCTTGCCTCAAGTGTTTTCCCTTCATGGGGTGCCCCAAGAGATAATTAGTGACTGTGGTCCCCAGTTTACTCAGTCTTTTGAGAAGAGTTGTGTAAAGCACCTCAAATTCGCCCCTACCGTTCTACTGCTTATTAAACCCAGTAAGATGATCATACTGAACTAGTGAACAAGTTCTTGGAACAGTTTTTGTGGTGTTACACTGCTGAGAATCATTCAGATTGGGTTTTTATATTTCCATGGCCTAATTTAGCTATAACAACACCTAACATGAATCAATCAGTTTTTCACTCTTCTTTGCCACATATGGCTTTAACACCGCTTTCAACATGGCGCCCGACTGAGGAACCAAGGCAGAAGTGGTGGGGAAATTTAAAAACTATTATGGAAGTACACCAAGGGGTTTCCAAGAATATGGATTCAGGGATACAAGTTAAAAAGAGAACGCCTATGTTAAGAGACTAGTAGGTCCTGTGTACAAGAAAGTGGATCTAGTGATGATTGATGCTAGAAACATCCCAATCAAGAAGCCACGTAAAAAACTGGGACCAAGGAGGATAGGGACTTGCCGCACTTTTAGAAAGGTGTGCCACGCCTCATACCAGCTAGATCTCCTTACATCGTTCCAGGTCTTCACCATCTTTCATGAAAAGTAAGCTGACTTTTTTGAGGGCCCCCACCAGATACTCCTGAGGCTTATCTCGTGGATGTGGCGCCAGAGTGGGAGGTGGAAGAAATTGTAGCCTTTCGTTAAGTAAGAAGACGACTTAAGTACCTTATATCCTGGAAGGGATAGGTGCAGCGGAGAACAGTTGGGTACCAGCGCATGATTGCGACCATGCCCAAGATCTTATTAAAGTTTTCCATGAGCGTTCCCCTGAGGCTGCAGGACCCAAGTCAAAGCATACCATCGCTGCCAAGAAGCTGGCCCCTACCCACAAGAACGTTTCGTTGGTAAAAGATCCAGGAGGGGGGTAAAGTCCCAGAGGAATGAGGGAGTAATGGCATGGTTACATGACATAATTGAGGGCAGAGATATAGTGATAAGGCTGGACGTCAGGAGGCCAAAAAGGTCAAGTTGCAAGGCCTTCCTGACTTAAAATGTACCATGGACCAACGCTGGGTACAGGCAAGGTATGCCCAAGTTGATCTTGGGAGTGTGCATGATGCTCAGACCTGCGTTACATCTAGAGCGTAAAATTGAACCAGCTACATTATAAATGAGAATTTCTTGATTCAGTTGCTTTGGGAATGGGTGTTTTATCTGTTCCATTTAAAATAGTGCTAATTTGGGAAGATTTCAATTGCAATCAATAACTAAGGTTCAAACTATCTTGAGTTACAGTACCCTATCTAATGGTAGAGTGTGCCTATTGGCTCGTTTAGTCTTAGTTCCTCTCCCTCAAATTGACTGTTCTCCCCCAAATGTTTAATAATGATTCTTTGCAACCAACCTTCCTTGTTGGTCAACTAGTTAATTAAAAAAACCCCGTTAGTTTTAGCTATTTAATGAATTTATTTAGTCTTGTTTGACAGCCTCCATCAGGCCAAATTTACAAAATTTATGCCATCTTTTTTGGGGCTTATGTGCACTGTACTTCTGTGTTTTGCTTTGTTTCTCTCCTTCACAGTAAAGGGTTCCTAGGTAGTGGGGTGTGCCCTTTTCCACCACCTCTAGCGTAATAGGAGCGTTACAGATACACTTCCTCACAACATGGATGCCCCATATGATAATTACTGACAATGGGACCAATTTTAAGTCCATTGTGATTACCCAAAATAATGAGTATATAGCTATATAAGAGTCCTATCAACATCATATAGCTCCAAAACTAATGAGTATTTGAACAGGTTAATGATACCAAAGTCTAAATACTAAGCAAAATAGCCATAAGCTCACTATCCAGTGGACATTGCATTCTGGGTATACTTTGTTCACATACTGTAGAGTCATCACGTCACAACAGGTAATACCGCATTTAAATTGCTATATTGTAAATATTTGAGGTAAGCTGACCAGGATGGACATTACCAAAACTAAAAACTAATGTAACTAATTAAATAAAACAAAATTCCCAAATGAGAAGATTAAATGAAACACTTTAAACGAAAACAACTAATCAGGTGGGCAGCAGAAACCGCTTATACCTCCATTGCAGAAGGAAAGGGGATCAGGGGGCTCATCTTTGGCAGCAGCTTCCTCCCAGAGTAAGGTACGTGTCAAGCTGGAGAGCAAGGGCGTTGGGGCATTGGTATAATGTGGTTTAATATCACTAATGATTGGTATTTCATGGAAATTGCCAGCTAAGAAAATGTCGCTGATATATTAGGCTAAAGCCTTTTCAGCTTTAATGTGGGCGTCTAGGTTTTTAATGAACGTGGCAATATTAGTTTGGGTAATCTTAGCTTTAGAATTCCGTGCTACAGTTACCACTTTCTGGATAGCATCGTTGACATTTTTATGTAAATGATTCACTGTGATTTTATTTTTGTAGTGAGGGTTGAGGGGATAACAGGAAGGGGAATACCTCCTGTGAGCATCGCCTCTGATTTGGTGACAGATTTGTGGAGGGGATGTCAATCTGGTGTTGCAGCTGCTTCAACTGCAATCTGGTGGTCACTGCAAAATGATTTGGCATTTTGCTGTGGGGTATATAGACAAGGGGGTATTTGGCGTCCCATTCTGCACTAACAAACCGCTTGATTTGCAGAGATAGTTCTTCAATGAGCTTACCTGATTCGTCAATATCATCCAATAACTCCCATGTGTTCTGTTTGAATTGACTTGAGGAATCAGCATATGGTTGAGGTTTGGTTGATTCGTTGGAGGAAGTATAGGATTGAACTGGGGTCTAAGACAGTGCTTGATCAGAGAAACATGTGTGGCACTGGAACGAGGATGAGGCTGATTGGTGGCTGCAGGTGCAGCTGCAGCCTCAGGCTTTGGGGGAGGGGGATGTAGGATTGTACCCCATGCCAGAACTGGTGCAGGGTAGGTGGAGGATTAAAGGTTGGCGGCTGAATAAATTAATTTGTCAGAAGTGGCTAAGGAGGGGCACTTACATTTTGAGTGGCTTAACTCAAAACAAGATGGACAGGTCATCCAACCACCCTCGATGTGGGCCCAAAATGGACGGTCAGGGGCAGAAGGAATAATGGCATGAGGGGGAATTAACACAGCGATTTTACTAAATTCAGGGCTGATCATGGCATATGCCCGAGGACCAGTGAGGCGTGTAGCCCCATTTGGGACCACAAATTGTAAGATGGGGTTGGAGCAATAGGCTTACAAATCAACCTTCAGTACCTGGTGGAGCACCACAGTGGGGAGGTGGGTGGGCAAACCAGCAAACTGGACCACCAAAGTGGTTTCTGCTGGGAGCTGGGTCCAAATTTTGGGAAGAGGGGTACCATGGAATACCAGGGGCACAGTTGCCACAAAGGCGGCGTCAGCTTTACAGGTGAAGCTGAGGTCAAAATACCCCTTATAGGGGCGTAAATCAATAAAACTGGCGTGAATCATCACTGCATGTGCCATTCTGATAATGGCTTGGTCATGATATAGGAAGAGTTTCCCATAGTCAACCCTTAGGCCATAGCACATGTTGCTCAGGGGGAGCACCAGGGGGCAGCGAGGTACCGCTTGGGTATGAGCAAGGTGGGCGTTAAGATCCATGAAAGAATAATTTCTATGGGTTTGAAATGAATGGGCGAGCCAGTTTGAGTGAATTTTCCTACTGGACTGAAAATAGTGGGGGGAGTTTAACTGCTGCCTCTCACTGGAACAGCCGTTGGAGAATATGAGGACATTGGAGCAAAACTATAATGGGCGATCAAAATTTGCTTTATTTTTTTGTGTGTAATTTGCACAGAAAGTTATGCTGAGCAGAAAGAGAGCTAAGTAAAGTTCTATAGGGTCATCAGACAGCATTGTCCCATTACTATACTCATTCCTCCCCATATTCGCCCAGTTTTAAACTATCTTAATATATGGTTAGACTAGCATAATTATTATTAAAATTATAATCGCTGGCTTATGGCTCCACTATGACCAGGAAAATATCATAACTAAACTGATTATATCTAATGAACCAGTTTATTGACTTTTATCAAGTGGGAGAAAAAGTAGCTTAGTGTAATATATTTAATGCTGAAAGAAAATAAGCTATCAGCCTTTTAAAATGGTCCATTTATAATAATTCACAGAATGGGACAGACGTAATGCAATTTAATGAAATTTGCAGAGGCTTGATCATCAATAGCTTACGTGCTAAGTTTATATGGACCTATTAAAACTGTGACACTACACGCTCTATGGATTACAATTTGACAAAGGACAACGCTTGTTGGTACAAAAAAGGATCTCTAAAATAGCTATCTGATGAAACCCCCAAATCTAGTCAAGTAGGGAGAGATGTGCTAATATTGAAATAAGATTTATAATCACAACCTAAACATTATTTAATTATACAAAGCAAAAGTCTTTACTTTTAAATATATTTAAATAAAGTTATTTGCACAAATGTTGATAGCATAAGTTTATGGAATTAACCATATATACATTATTAACAGCTGCAAAGGACAAACAACTGAGTTTAGATATACTAATCGCTCTCAAGATTTATATCATAGCTATTTCTTAATTCATTATACTTGAGAATCACACTCAAACTTGCCATAATATTGGCTACCCAGATTACCTTTTCAAACTCCTTTTTCCTGCTATTTGTGTTGAAAAATAGGTACAATAAACTCTTGACTGACCTTGTTATAGGACCACCTCTATTAAAAATGAAAAACTCTTTCCCAGCTAACTGTGTTGAAAGGATGGACAATTGAACCTAAATAGAATTATCACATATAAGCAATTTACTCAAGGTTTATAGTGCAATCAACTTACCCAGATTTTCAACAAACTTTTTTTAAATAACTGAGCTGACCCTAATTTGATAGACTAATTACAAAATCAGATGTCAATTTAATATTAAAAAATAGTAATTCAGACCTGTCAAGACCCAATTGCAATTAGGGGTCAACAGGTTAGATTCAAAAAATGAAACAAGCCAAGAAAATTTTGACAAGCTGCATTGATAAAAACATAAAGTGAAAAAATAAGCTTTTTGTTTAGTTTTCAATTTATATATTTAAATATTAAGATTTGTTTTGGTTTTAGTCTGAGGTAGATTGACTAGAAATCAATAGGCATAAGTACACCTCATTTTAGTCAGTAAAAAATATAAGGTTTATTTAAGCTGGACCATCTGCTTCTCACGTCTCCAAAACATAAAACCCATAACCTATTATTTTGACTATAACCTATACAATCCCAATTTTCAAAGGTTTCGTTATTTTCACCATGGTATATTGGTTAACCATGTTCATGTCCATTTCCTGAGGCCTTATGTTCCTCTTGAACAGGCTCTTGAAGGAAGTGTTATCAGTTCCAAAGATGATAAGCAGGTCATACCGTTTTTTTTTCTAAAAACAGGCAACAATATGCTGTTTATCAAACGATCACAATTGCAGTAGGAAGCCCTATGGGCGAGGAAGAAAAAAAGATTTGAATGGATATCATCTCAAACATGAGAATATTTGAGGCGCCTTCTGAGCTGTTCTCTCAAATTCTTTCAACTCAATCTGGACCTCTCCTAAACGTTTTCCAGGGTCATTGACATAAGGAAACAACAAAGATCCCAGGTGAATAATTGCTTCAAAAGGGTTTAATAGCCTAGTTGTGGAATTATAGGAAATCTCTTGAAGTCATTTTCCAACCCATTCTATAAAACCAGTGCTTTTAATTTATAAAGTATGCTGGCCTTTATTTTATTTTTCAATATGCTCTTATTATTTCTATATATATCTACAGCTATAAGCTCCAAATTGAACTTTGGCTTACAGTCTATTAAACTGAAAAGCTGAAAAGGCCAGACTGGGCTTCAGCATGATTATAAAAGAAACTCTGTCAAAGTTTAGATGGATGAGAAGCATGAATAATGGGTTTGAAGATACACATGTTGGGATTTTAAGCAGATTATGTTTTTATAATATATTCCAAAGCTTTTATGTATTTTATTGAAAAAGGATGCCAATTTTATTAACTATCTTCAATGTTTTGAGGCTTCCTAGTATAAAGCTTAAAATAGCATTTATGTTATTTAATCAAGGGATAAATAATGGCCAGTTTAATGAACAGAATTAGAAAAGTATTGGGTTGAGTTCTAGGCAACTTTAGTTACTAAACTTGCAGGTTCCATCACCACAACTTTTATATCATATTGATGGGAGTTCCAACTGATAGCTTATCAAATGCTGCAGGTCAATTAAAAAATAAATGTTATTTTCTGACAACCAAGGCTGATGTATTCCAATATGTGGCAATTGAGTTTTCAAAAAAAACCTTAATTATATAAAAAATATATTCCTGATAAAGCACTTTTGATTGTTGTTGCTTTTTTCTAGAAATTTTACAATTTTACATTCTTGTTTTAACTGAACCATTTCTGGCTCAGATTACGTTTCTTGTCCTCAAACAGGAGCACTTTTGTTTTTTAAATCGATTAATCTATCACAAACCTGTATAGATGATGCATTTTAATAGCAGGTCTCTAGGATTGAATGTTGCAGAAACTATCAAGCTTTCTTAGAATGCTTGTAAAAGGGCAGTTTTAACATACCTAAAGAGTGTTATCTAGAATTTATTACAGAAAATGCAAAGTAGCTACTAGCCCAATGCCATTTTAATTACTAGTTAGAGTTAGTAAAAGGAAAGCAACCTAGCAATGAAACAATATATAGTTTTAACTAATGAGAACAGGTATAGTTGTGTGATTACTTAGAAGCTATGTTGTAAAAGGTTATTATTCATATGTCACAGCCTCCATGTGCTTCACCACTTTATCTATAAGCAAAATGTCGAAGTTTGTATCCCTGTGTAAACTATCAGAAGCCAAACAATATCACAAATAGAAACTAATACTTTTTCTAATGCTTACTACCAAAGTGATAAGCTGTCTGAAGCAACAATTTTAAAAAGGTGGACTTGAGGGATGTTTTTAACAACAAAAATTATGGAAGACAATAAACAAAAATATGTCTTTAAAATGCGGTTTAAGTTATTGACTAACCATTATGATGTTTGACTTGTGCAAAGGGATCATTACGTTCCATCAAATGGTCAACATGGTGCTTGCCTTTAAATAGACCAATTTTGCGTGTCTTGCTTAAATAATCTAGTGTATAACAAATAATTAATGGGACACCTTCGCCGTCTACATAAATCTTTAGGAATTTTTTTAGAATAATAACCTTCATGTCAAGCTTTCAAAGTGCAAATCCTCAAAAGGAGGAATTTGAGTTCCTCTATTAAACTGGGGGCAAGAATTGGTTTACCATGACAGCAAGTAAAGTGGATGCTATCCGTCTTACTTACACTTATTAGTAAAATGGAAGTTCTTAGCTGTTCAGACTTAGAAACTATTTCAGGAGTATAAAAGGTACTTTACTAAAAAGATTTACTATTGTCTAAGATCACATCAGAAAGAGTCCCATTAACATTGTCCCAAGTGTCCAAAAATTTTTGACTTATGGCCGCATCTTTTTTCAAAACTTTTAAATATTCCCACAATGATAAACCATTGTAATTAAGAAATATGCTTTTAGTGTAAGCGCTTAGAAGATTTTATTATATTAAGATGATAGTAGGCAGCACACTGAAGCCTGCTATATAAAAAGCTTTAAAATGCAAAATGTAATTACCCCATCTATGTTATAGATGCTAATAATTTTAAAGATTAAAATGCTGGTAATGGTACTTTTGTGGGGAACAGCATCCTATTGCACTTATGACCAGCCATAAGCGCATGACATACTTTCATATCCTCTCCAACTTAATCTTTGACAATACAGATGGGTCCTTTTTATGATTAATGTGATATTGAAATTGGGTTAAGCCTATTATGGTGAATGCGGTACAAAATTTGTAACCTGACGTTATTAATTGGTATCTTTAAGGTCATGTCTCAAATTATATTATGCAGGTTTTACTGAAATTGTAATCCAATTGGCTCATCCCTCTCAATCATTTGTTGGGACGTGATGAAGAAATCTTGAAAAGCAGAATGCTGATGTTTTTCCAAGGTATGACGGCATAACTTAGCCAGATTTTAAAAGCGGATTATGCAATAAAATTTTTTTCTTAAAGAACACTTAATTTAATGGAAGTGATGCCTGCACATACCTGAAATTTTCCATCAATTGGATCTATTACCTAATATCATGACTCAGAAATATTTAGAAATCTTATATGGACCATGATGAATCTTATTAAAAGAGCTGCTGTTAAACTGAGTAATTTAATGATGTGAGTAAGTACTTGGATGGATGTGAGATCTTTGGGCGTACCAAATTAGGAGTGGGAATCCTGAAGTATCCTTGCCTCAATGCAGAAGCCCTCAGTGGAAATCCCTATATCTTCTTGCTTGGAGGGTTTGGAATCCTCTTTTGATGCAGCATCTGCCAACGCACTCCCTGAGCACTCTGAGTTTGATTGTGACTTCAAGATCACGGTGGATCTAGTGCATATCTCTTCTCCTATTTACCCTTTAACTGTCCGGGAGGAAGAGGCGTTGGATGTGTGGGTGAAAGAACAGTTAGTCAAGGGTGCGGTTTTTCAGCGTACACCTCCCCTGTATGCTCCCCCTTACTCTTCGTGGAGAAGTCTGATGGTACTTTACGCCCCTGCATAGACTATGGTAACCTTAACAACATTACTGTACCAGACCTCCATCCCATCCCTTTGGATTCGCAGATTGCACGTTATGTGGAGAAGGCGAAGGTCTTCTCAAGTTGGATTGCCTCAACGCGTTCAATCAGATTTGGATTAAAAAGGGACAAGAGTGGTTGACCACATTCCATACCTGAAAGGGATCTTCCAGTTTTGGGTCATGCCCTTTGGGCTTAAGAATTCTCTTGCTATCTTCCAACGCCGCATTGATGCGCGTTGGGAGACTTGTTGGGGGTATGTGCGGTTGCCTACATGGATGACATCCTGGTGTTTTCCCTGATCAGGAGTCACATGCAGTACACCTTTGGCAGGTGGCGGAGTGGTTAGAGGCAGCCAGCCTTACGTTGAAAATATCAAAGTGCGAGTTCTTTAAGTCCCAGGTCACGTTTCTGGGCAACGTTGTGTTTGACCAAGGACACATGATAACTCCAGATAAGGAGAAGGCGATTCGTGAGTGGCCCACTCCAACGTCAGTAAAGGAGTTGAGAAGTTTTTGGGGACGTGTACGTTCCTTAAGAAGTTCACCCTGAACCTTTCTGAAGTTGCTGCGCCTTTGTATAAGGCGAGTGGGGCAAAAGTACTACAGTGGTCTTCCGTTTTTGGAGGATGCCTTTCAAGCAGTAAAGTGTACGTTGCTGTCCACTTCTGTTCTTCGCCATGTTGACCCAAAGAAAGAGTTTATTGTTGCTTCAGATGCCTCCAACTTCGCCATAGCGGCAGCCCTTTTACAAGTAGGTGAAGATGGAATAGAGCATCCAGTGGGATATTTTCTAGGAAGAGGTCTTTGCCAGAGTTGAATTACGCCGTTTATGACAAGGAGTTACTAGCAGTGGTGGAGGCGTTGACTTATTGGCATCACCACTTGCATGGCTCTACTCAACCATTCTGTGTACGTACAGACCACCGTGCCTTGCTGTACTACCGCGCACCTCATGTCCTAACCCCACGGCAAACCTGGTGGCATGAGACCCTTGCCCAATTTGTGTTTTCTTATGAGTTCACCAAGGGCAAGGAGAATGGGTTGGCGGACGCCTTAAGCCGCAACCCTGCCCTAGCTCCTGATCCCAAGGAGGTGGAGATGCACAATACCCAGTTGATGATTCCACCAGGTCAGATTGCATCCCCACTTCCCACTCCCTTGGCCAAGAAGCCAGCGCTTGCTCCTCTAGAAAATGCGGAGGAATATGGTATGTTCAGAAAGGTGGTCCTTTCTCAGTCATTGTCAGCTGAATATACTATGGTCCTTGCAAAGAGCGCCATGAATCAGGAGGATATTGCCAGAGGTTATCACATGAAGGATGGTATGGTGTGGTTTCAGGGGCGCTTATGGGTTCCTGCTGGACCACCTCGCCTGGAAATCATCCAGGACCATCACGATGGAATCACTGTTGGTCATTCAGGAAAGGCGAAGACCCTTGATTTATCCGCCACACTTACAATTGGAAGGGATTAGCTGCTCAGGTAGGCCAGTAATGTAAAGAGTGCCTAGTCTGCAACCAAATGAAACCAAATTGGCAGCCTCTCGCAGGGTTGTTGGTACCAGTCCAAAAGGCTGAGGGCCCTTGGACTTCCCTATCAGTTGATTTTGTTGTGGAGTTACCTAATTCTGATGGCTATGATGCTATCGTGATGGTGGTGGACCATTTTATGAAGTTCGCCCACTTTATCCCTTGCCAGACCATGGTTACCATGGCGGAGATGGCAAGACTGTTCATTACCCATGTGTTCGCCCTTCATGGGGTCCCTCAGGAAATAGTTAGTGATTGGGGCCCCCAGTTTACCTCTGTCTTTTGGAAGGAGTTGTGTAAGACTCTGCAAATCCGCCCTTGCTGTTTAACTGCCTATCACCCCCAATCAGTTGGGCAGACAAAATGAGTGAATCAGTGCCTTAAACAGTTCTTGCAGTGTTACACCACCGCAGATCATTCAGATTGGGTTTCTCATCTCCCTATGGCCCAATTTAGTTATAACAACGCGCAACATGCATCAATTGGTTGTTCCCCCTTCTTTGCCAACTATGGCTTCATCCCGCCTTCAACATGGAGCCTGCTTGTGGGTCCAAGGTGGAAGCGGTGGTGGACCTTGCAAAAATGATCAAGAAGGTCCACAAAGGGGTGAGCACAAATTTAGACGCGGCCATGCAGGCTTATAAGGAGAACGCAGATAGTAAGAGATGGGTTGGACCGGCATACAAAGAAGGAGATCTGGTGATGCTGGATGTGAAAAACATCCCAATCAAGCAGCCATGCAAGAAGCTGGGACCTAAGAGGATTGGGCCTTACCGCGTTGTTAAGAAGGTGGGCCACACCTCATACCAGTTGGATCTTCCCCCTCGTTTCATATCTTTTCTGTCTTCCATGAGAGCAAGCTTACGTTGTTTGAGGACTCCCTCCAGAGACTCCTGAGGCATATCTTGTGGATGGGGCGCCAGAGTGGGAAGTGGAGGAGATTGTTGCCTCGCGTCGTGTGAAGAGAAGACTGGAGTACCTGGTGTCATGGAAGGGGTTTGATGCGGTAGAGAACAGTTGGGTTCCTGCGCGGGATTGCACCCATGCCCAAGAATTGATAGAGGCTTTCCACCAGCGTTTCCTCCAGGCTGTCAGCTCACAGTCACCTCCAATCATTGCCACTATGAAGTTGGCCCCCGCTCACAAGAACTTCTCCCTTGCTCATGCCCCTGGAGAGGGGTGGAGCCCCTCAGGGAGGAGAGGGTAATGTCATGTACCAATGACGTTATTTTGGGTGTAAATGCTAAAGACAAGGCTGGGCGCCAAAAAGCCCAAAAGGTGAAACTTCAGGCCCTTCCAGACTTGAAGCATACCGTGGACCAGCGCTGGGTGCAGGCCAGGTATGCTCAGGTTGGCCTGGAGGAGGAACCTAGGGCCCAGCCTTGCAGCAAGGCATTCGCGTTGAAATGAACCATCTACCAAATTAAGGTGGATGTTTTGGTGTGCTTAGTTTCGGAACAAGGGTTCAAAACCCGTTCCTGCTATGAATAATGCGCTCAGGTCAAATCCAACTTCAGTCAATAACTCGAGTGAAGTCAGTTTCAGCCTATTTTACTAACTTGGATGGAAGTATCACCCTATTGGTGAGTCGCTGCTTGGGCCCACTGCGGCATAACCCCAATTTCCTCATCCAAGCTTAAATACATTTTCTCTGACCAACATTCCTTGTTGGTCATCTTTCCATTTTAATCAAACCCAATTTTTTGCACATTTTAAGTTATTTCCAGTTAACCTGTGCGTGGACCTCTTCAAGGAGGTCTCACAATATATCAACCAGTTAATCATAACCACAGTAAGACCTTCTTTTGGTGCTCCGTTGGGCTGCCCAGGTTCCCTCCAACCTGTGCCACTCCCTACTGCTCCCACCCAGCACCCCATCATTTCCGTCGAAGGCTTTCCACTGTGGATAACCACTTTTGCGGTTAGCTGCTCCAGCTCCAGCACCATCTGCAGGGCACTAGCAGCTGCCCTTATATCAGCTGATTTCCTGGTGTTGGCCTTGTGCAATATGCACTGACACACCAGGAAACGGAGAGTTACAGATACTCTCCTGACAGGATATGTGGAATGCTTCAACCAGGTCCATGCAATTTGCACAATTGCGTGCCTTGACCCAGCTGTTCTCATAGGCTGGATACCCTTTCCAGGCCACAAGGTATTGGACAGAACGTCATGATTTCCGGTAAGCCAGGATAGCCTCTAGCTCAGCCTCTTCCTCATTTTCAACAATGATCAGTTCCAGTTCTGTAAGAATTGCACCCTTGAAGGGCAACAGCTGAGAAAGATGGAAAATGGGATGCGGCTTCCAATGCATGGGGAGCTTCAATTGGAACGCCCTATTACCCAGTACCTCCTCCACCAAATGGGGACCTAAGCATTAACTGGAAAATTTACAGAAAAGGGGCCTGGATCTTTAAGTGATGGGTGTTGAGCATAATGTAGGAGCCCACTGTAAACTCATGACCCAGAAGATGCTTTTGATCTGCAAACTGCTTGTAGTCATCTATAGCTTGGGTGAGGTGTTCCCACACCAAGGCTTGAATCAATCTAATATGAGCAGCGTGGTCCACGGCAGCTTGAACCTTAGGCTGCAAGCACAGTCTGACCAAAAAATAATGATTATAACCCAATGTTGCTTCATAGGGGGAAAACCCTGTGGATGCATGGGTCCTGTTATTGTACACAAATTGAGCAAAAGGGAGGTCATCAGCCCAAGATCCTGCATGGCTGTAGCATAGCAACGCAGGTACTGTTTAAGAACTTGATTGACTCGCTCAGTCTGGCCATCAGAATGAGGATAATATGCCGTGGAGCAACAGGGGGATATTTTCAGGATTGATAGGAGTTCACTCCAAAACCGCGCGGTGAACTGGGAGCCACAGTCACTGATGATCTCTTGGGGAGACCAAACATTGAAAACACATGGCGTACGATAAGGCGGGCAGTTTCTTCTGATGTAATTGTGGGAGTACAAGGTATAAAAAGGAAAAATCTTGTGAAGCGATCCACCACTAACATCACCACTGTGAACCCATTAGAACAGGGAGCTCAACGATAAAGTTTGTGGACACCAATGTCCATGGGCCCTCCGCCTGCTGTAAGGGGTGCAGGAGGCTGTTTCTGCCAGAATGATCCAACTTGGCCCTGGCACAAGTAACACCATCGATGATCTAGGCTGGAACTTCTTTTGTCAAACCTGCCCAATTGTAGGTCCGTTTGATAAAATTGATGAATTTCTTAGAACCTGGATGACCAACCATGGGGGATCATTATGTGCACAAAATACCTCAATTTGGAAGGAGGGGGGAACCCAAACGTGAGATCTAAAATATATAAGACCCTCCTTCATGAGTATAGTGAGTGTTTATGCTTCTGGTGAGATTAACTGCTCAACCAACTCCACGCCCTCAGGGCAGATCATTTGACTGGCTAAGACCTGAGCAATTAATGGAGTGTTAGGGGCCAGAGCAATGGAAGAAATGACTGGGGGAACAATTGACAAGATTTGGGTGGTAGGAATCACAGTAACGAGATCCACTTCCTCCAGATCTGAAAAACTGTGGGTGGGGCTGCAGCTGAGAAAATTGGGAAGTACATTTAGTGCACCTTTTACAAATTCGTATTTGAAGTTGAAATAGCACAGGATCCTGATAGATTCAGTATTGCCGATGTGCCAATTTTTGGGGTTTACAAAAGTACAACAGGGCCTGGTGATCCATGCAAACTGTTAGTTCATGTCAAACAACTTGTAACGGGTACCTCCAATGAGTTAGAGCCCATGCAACAGCTGCCAACTCCTTGTCATAAATAGCCCAAGACTGCTCCATAGAGGTGAACTTTCAGGAAAAGTAGGTGGCCAGGTGTTCCAAGCCATCGTGCTCTTGGAGCAACACTGCTCCAACAGCTACTTATGACACATCACATGCAACAATATACACCTTGGTGGGATCAGCATGTTTCAAAATGGGAGGGGATATGAACACCTCCTTAATCAATTCAAACGCCTGTTGGCATTCATCCAACCAGAGAAATGGTACATTTTTCCCTGTAAGGGAGTGGAGTGGAGCGGCGAGCTGTGAAAGTGCGGGGGAGAACTTTTTTAAGAAAATGATGGTTCCTGTCAAGAGAGTGTCTGTAAATCTCTTGTTCCCAGAAAGGTGATGTGGGATGCAAACCCACATTGGTAGGGAACTAGCTGTTAAGAGGATGAGAAATGAGACACCTCAAATGGTGCCTGTGCAAAAGGTACCCCAGGCAAGGGTGTAAAGCGCAACATATAATACCAGGTAAGTAAGAAACATCCCAGCTTGAGTGGACCCCAGAGGGGAGTCCTAATCAAGTGTAACTTGGTGCTAATAGACTTGGGTGCCATAATCTGGAGGGGACCTAAACGGCCCAAGAAAGCATCTGGGATTTGGGTAAATGGTGATAAAAGGTAGTGGCCCAGATAGTTGGAGACCTCCCTGAGGAGGTCCACCACCAAGTTTACCCAAGGAACCATTTGGAAAAAACGTAAAATAATGGGTAAATTTATTTAATAAAAGTCAACCAACGAGGAATGTTGGTTGCAAAAAACATATTTAAAGTGGGCCGGGGAAATTCAGGTTCTGAAGAAGTGCGCCCAAGCCTTGACGCTCCAATAAACATACGCTTCCATCCATTTTTATAATTTACACCAAAAGTGCCTTCACTTAAGTAATTGATCGAAGCCATATTTTACCTAAACTTAAAATTTTATAACTTGAATGGGATTTGAACCCTTGCTCTCCAATTAACCGAATCAAACCATCTTTTTTTGCAACGTAAATCGTTCATTTCAGTGCCTGGGCCAAGATAAGAGGCTGGGCGTTTTGCACCCCATTAGTATCCACCTGGGCATGCTTGGCTTGCACCCAGCGTTGATCTAAGGTGTGTTTCAGGTCAGGAAGAGCCTGAAGTTTCACCTTCTGGGCCTCCTGTCGCCCAGCCTTATCTCTAGCATCAGATCCCACTATTAAGTCATCCAACCATGGCAGTTCCCAAGAAACTCCATAGTTGTTTCTGGATAGTCAGGGTTGGCCACTCTCGGATAGCATCCAACTTATTGGGAAGGACTTAAAAACCATCTTCAAGGATGAGGTTCCCAAGGAACGTAACCTCCTCTTTATAGAACTCACACTTGGAGGGTTTGAGAAACAAACCTGCCTTATGCAAGGTGATCACCATCGCTTCCAAGTCAATAGCGTGTTGTTCAGGAGTCAGGGAGTGAACCAGGATATCATCGATGTATGCAACTGCGCAGGTAAACCAGAGGTCACCCAGTACATTGTCAATCATATGTTGTATGTACTGGGAGCATTCTTCAGCCTGAAGGGTATTACACGGAATTGGAAAATGCCACACTTTGTCCAGATTGCTGTTAACCATTCCTGCCCTTCCATTACCCAAATTTGGTTGAAGGCGTTCATCAGATCCAGCTTGGAGAACACACAGGATTTGGCGATTGCCTGGCTGATGATCTGCTCCAGATGCAAGGGTTAGGGATCAGAAACCGTTATTTTATTCAAGTGACCATAATATACACAGGGACAGAGAGAACCATCCACATTTTTGGTGAAGATGATGGGGAAGGCGATGGGTGAGGTCTCCTTGAACAACCAACCTTTTTTCAGCATATCATCCAATCAGGTATTGAGTGCAACTTTTCCTCCGCTGTATGGGAATACAACGGACAGTTGATGTTCACCAACTCCACAGTTGTTTGAAATCCACAATCTAACCTAGTGTGCTTAGGCAGGTGATCCACCTTTTCTGAGTCAAATATTCTTTGATAGTGCATTAAGATTTTGGGAAAATTGGCTGGGATGCCTGCAGAAGTGACTAGGGAAGCTATAGAATTGGTTCCTTATGTCTTCTTGAGGGTGTCAATCAAAGGGGATTCTCCCTCCAGATGATCATTAGTAAAATGACAACATATTAGACTCCAAGTGAATATTGACATATTGTCAGCGCCATCACCCCACTCCTAAGATCACTGGAAACACCAAGTTTAGCTTGGCCAAAAAGCAATCGCAGAAGCTGAATTGGTGTATTGAAAATGTTTGGGCGATATATCAGGTATGAGGTTTGGAGAGGCTGATGATGCAACCATCACCAAAGGACCTGCATCCATGGCAAGTTCCAATTGCTGGGCCATTTCTACACTCATAAAATTTCCCGCAGCTCCAGTGTTCACCAGGGCCTCAACTGAGACGTGATGGGACTTAACACTAATCTTCATGGGTACTAAGAAGTAAGCGTAGTTCTCTTTATTGGTAGTTGTGGATGAATAAAGTGATACCAAAGAGAGGGTGGTGGGGTCAGGGGAAACCACTAGGCTTTGGTGAGGAGCAAACTCATTGAAAGTTGAGATGTCAGACCCTACTGACATGGGCAAAATAGCCGCGGCACTATGGGGTATGGGTTTGGAGTTTTGAGTGGGACCAGACTAATGTGGACAGAGATAATCTTCTTTACAACCTGGTTCAGTTGGAAAGAAGGGACCGTTGCTGCGCCAATATATGCAAGAAAGGCGGAAATGGCTAAGAATAATGGTTGGTCAATTATGTCAGGTGAACAGCAAGTAAGAATTAGATTGGCCCGCCAGCCCAGATGCCAAAGAACCCAAACAATAAACCAGAATGCCCAAGGCACTGCTGTTGATACAACAAATATAGAACTAGAAAGGAGTTCCACCAGGATCTGCCAGTGAGCCAGAATTTCGTACAGGCATAAAATAAAATACCAGACAACCACAGCCGGTAACCCTGAGGGGTATTAGAGTGTCAGCGGAAAAGGTGGCTTAATTCTCAACATATAAAAACTAAATTTTGGGGAAGGTTTTTTAATGGAAAAATTTAAAGAAAAATTGACCAACAATTTTCTCAGTGCAATGTGACTAATTAAATAGTTGTCAATTTGGAGGGAAACCAAGCTGGGATTGGTTCCTGTAAATTTGACCTAACTGGCCAATTATTTGGGAATGGGCGGGTTAGTTCCCTGAGAACCGTCATTAGAAATTTGGTGGTGGGCTGAGTCACTGTCAGTTTGGCCTCAAACATCCAAACCAAGGCTTGGCTACATTTCCAACAGTTGGTATTACAGCGTTTGTCCTGACAAGCGGTGGGAATCCCCCAAGACCACCCCACATAGGGGTGGGCCCATTTGGTTGGGAACGTGTTCAGGACGCCCAACCCGCCCATGCTCAGTCACTGGGCTGTTCATTTGGTCAGTGACATTGCATCCAGCGCAACACCTGATTTGCCAGCAGGAAGCTTCAAAACCTCATCAATGGTGTCTGATTCTATTACCTGCCCATTGGGGGTGATGCCCAATGGATTTGGGAGGGGGAGATTTTTCCAATCATCATGTTAACTGAATTGCAACTGTTGGGCATTCCAGCTGATAGATCGGTCTTCATACCTTTTTGACCATATGAAATCTGAGCATCAGGCTGATTGCCACTTGAATTAGTTGCAATTGATTTCATTTTGGCAATCACAGTTCAGATTTCACTGATTCTTTGTAGAAGTTCTGATAAGGAGAGTGTGGGTACCAGAAGCGGGATCCAAAGTGGAAGGGCTGTTACCCAGCGCTCATCTAACATGTGAGCAAGACTGCCCTGAGTAATGAGGGGTATGGCCATCCTCTTCAGTACCTTCTTCCTGGGAATGGGAAAATAGCCCAATCAATGCCCAGAGGATGTTCCCCGGGACTTACAGCTAGTGAAGACATGGGTGAGAGATTTCATCAGGACATCAAAGAAATGGAAAAGCGTTATCAAGGAAGATGGAATACTACAATGATGGAGGACTATTGCTGGATGTTGCACCAAGATGATTCCAGAAGAGCACATGCACAGAAAAGCCTGAAACAGAGCATGGCTGGTCCAAAAAGACATTGACACAATGACTAAAATTGTGAGTTTTTTATTTTCTATATTTCTATATTATATTATATTATATCTATTATAAGCCTCAAAATAATACGTTTTATATGAAATAAACCTATTTCACTCTGTCATTAAGTCTCACATTTGTGATATTTTTTGACATATACTACATTTGGCAAATTGCAATTTGCAAAAATTCTGACATGATGGAATAAAACTAAGATCTTTTTTGGATTCAGCGCACAAACACACATAGGAATTAATTATCAAAAATTACAAAACAGAACCACCGCAGGCTTGTGTTATTTTACAAAGATTCTTGAGGGTAAAAACAATATAAGCCTTATAAATTTTTGTGTTTGGTAAAAAAGTTGCTATAAAAATAGTTTTTAGATCAGTTTTAAGACTGTTTTATAAAATTTGAGATGCTTTTAAAGATCTGTAAAGGCAGTACACAGCAAAAGTTGTAATTGCCTAAAAATACATGCATAAAAGATAAAAATGAAGAATTTAAAAAAACTGGATAATCATGGTTCATGTACAAAAGGATGTAATGGCTCAAAAGGTAAAAAAGGTGACTTATTGATAGAAAATGTATATCAGTTGCAAAAAAGAAGTCAAAAATAAAATGTCATAAGTTGATAATTGCACTTTATTAGATAATTTGACGCAGGGTGGAAACTTTTGATCTGTGTAAGGGTTATTTAATTTAAAAAGATTCAGATGAAACGTAGTCTATATGAGCTGATATCTGTAAGAACTGCAAGCACAACTTAAATCAAGAGTAAACCGTTGATTCAGTAATTCATCTTCACAATTATAAAACTCAAAGATATTTTTTTGTATTTTTGTGTCAATTTTATACCAATCTTTGTTTATTCAAAGTAAAAGGACCATGGGACCAACTCTACAAAAAATTTATACCAATCTTAATACATTCCTTTTCAAAGAATAGTTAGTTGTTAAGAATTAATTAATATACTTTTTTTAGTTTAAGATAGTATGTAAATTAAAAAAAATAGTATTTCCAATAATAATTGCATATTTTATGTAATATAAATTTGTATCAAACATATTATTTTCTATTTATTGTATATATAATAATTAAGTATGATAAATCAGGAAGTCAATTATCTTGTATTAATAGATATAGATAATTTTATAGAAGGATAGTATTTTTCTACCATAATCAACAGTGCACCAATATAACTTTATTTACCCCATAACCATCATTTTTGATTTCAAAAACGACCTAGTACAGGAACCAAGATCCACTGAACTGTGGCAAACTAAACTAAATTTCAGGTATAGGGAAGCTGCTACTGCAAATACAGCCAACCTAATCAGGTCATTAGAAAGGTAAACACCCAGATTAATGCAGACACTTGCTTTGGCTATTTGACAAGGACAGTATGACCATAAGAGCTATATCAGCTTTGAACTTAAAAACAATGCAGCAATGGTAAGAATATCAGTTTGCACACAGCATAAATTTTCCAACAAAC
The DNA here is from genome assembly GCA_022478985.1 of Massospora cicadina. Taxonomy (NCBI): domain Eukaryota; kingdom Fungi; phylum Entomophthoromycota; class Entomophthoromycetes; order Entomophthorales; family Entomophthoraceae; genus Massospora; species Massospora cicadina. The sequence continues at coordinate 85,330 of JAKSZP010010748.1, read as the reverse complement.
AGGCTCAAAACCTACAGGAAAAAGAGCTAAAAATTAAATTAAACATGCAAGACCACTCACAACAAGTAGAAAGTGGATGTAACTTCTGTGAAAATTTGTTTATTCAAAAACACAAAATTTACAGAAATGGCCAAATCATATGACTTAGAGCATTCCAAATTCAATATCACAAAATAGTTAAGATACTTGCAATGAATATGGTCGCTACAAATACACTGTATGCCAAATTTGAAGTAAATGATATTCAAGCCAGAGAAAATTGATTTAGGGGCATATATATATATAATGGACAATTCCATGAAAATTGATTCTAAAACAATTGTGTCCAGCTATGATAAAAAATTGTGCATGGGATTACAATGTCAAATCATGTTAAGGAAACTCTACAAATCAGAATTGTAAGGCCCTAAGTCTAAGTGCCAGCTTCTAGATGGATAGGGCATTGAACCCCTTTTTGAACAAAAAAGGCTCCAATATAAAAGTATTCCCACTTAACCATTTATCTTATCTAGGGTTTACCCTGTGTCAGATTTTTAATCAGGTGATATTCCTCACATATTAACAAAATTAGTATAATAATCAATCTAGGATGATTGCCAATTTTTTACTAATTTCAATTTATTATTTAATGATAATACCCCAATTTGTGCTCCACATTTGGTTGCGATGAGCTGTCTTGATCTATAGGATCAAGAAAGTATCAGGCATCATGTCCAATAGAAAATTGGCGGGTCTCAACCCTGGTGACTGAGGCTGAGGATGTTGAGATAATTAATATTATCAATTAAGATGATGAATTACCAAAATTTAACATCAAAAAGTATCAGGAGATGATTCCAATAAAGTTTTCAGTTAATTTTGACACCAGAGACTTATGCCAAGGATGTCAAACTAATTAATACTAATTGTTTAAGCTTGGCAGGCTTTTATCCTTACATCAACTCCATGTGAGAATGAAAGTGGGATTTCTAGCAGAAAGTTAAATCTTGGAGGACCGTTGACTTATGCCAAGGATGCCGATCTATTTAATATTAATTAAATAGTCAAATTGTATTTTGACTTTGTGAGAGTATCAGGCAGAATCCCCAACAGTATTTTGGTTTAATTTGATACTGGTGACTTATGTTGAGGATATCAATATATTTAATTAGTTCAGGTTATGATGAATCAAGGATCAACATAATCATGGACATTTGAAAATGACGAGTATTTCCAGTGAGAGTGCTGACAAATACTAAGCAGGGAGAATCACCAGTGAGTGCTGATGATGCTGACAATAAATGCTAATGATATAGACAGGTAAGAAATGCCTATAAATAGTTTGATCTCCCTCTTAATAAATATCTTATGTATTCCCATCTTTATTAAGTTTTTAGTTAACAGTAGTTAGCTTAGCTTGTAGAAGTGGGACTCAAGATCCCTCAGTTGTTAGGTGCTGGGTTAAAACACCTGGAGTGGTCGGCGCAACCAAATCCTAACCTGGAATTACAGATCAACTGTGGGAACTAGCTCAATCAGTGGAACCAGCAATGGACAAGTTGGGATTAGCCATGAGGTGAAGTAGCAAGGGTTCAGACTGCCCAGGATAGGGGTGAACCACCGGTGCACACCAAGAGGGGTTAATCTGCTAAGGTGAAGTTGGTGTCCAGCTGGATTGGAGAGTTGCCTGCGGCCCTGTAAGGAAAGGTCACCAATGATGGTGAAAAAAGAAAGGGCCAGCAGTCTTCATACTGTTTGGCCTGGAACACTAATGGAGTCACCTAGTATTGAGAATAAAAAATTCTCAACACCCTGAATGAGAGATGGGTAGCAGCCGCCCCTCCCTATCTAGCCCTCACACCCCAACATAACCCCCTAGGCTCAGATCTGACGTTGTTTATAAAATTTCTGATAATATAGTGCATATAATACAGCAAATCTGCCTTAATTTCAAAATTGTCTGCAATATAAGTACCTCTAGAGAAACCCCTCAAGCATAGGATGCCAAGAAATGCAACAGTGATAAAAATATCTGACACCCAGGATATGCCAGATGAAAATCCTTTACCAAAGAAGTTGTCTATGGTCAAATGTTAGATTGAAATGAGCTCTAGACATGGATCAATAGTATCAAGAAGTTCTGAGTTAATCATAGGTAATGCATTTGAGTGCAACTTAAAGTCAGTTAAATAAATTTACAATATAGACTGCTCAGGAATAATGTAGGCATGATTTTGAGAGCTGGAACCTATGACCTTGCCCATCTTTCTCCCTCCTTAGTATAAGAACAATAATATTCATCATAAGATTATTGGATTATTTTCAGTTTTCCTAAAAGTTTTTAAAAAAACCATTTAATACTGAAAAAACCCCTTCTATTTTATTATCATATTTGATGGCCAATGGGAATCAATCCCTATGATCAAGCTACTTCACAACTTTTCTCCAATGCACCTATTCGTCTCCATCAGATCTGCAGTGCCTTATGGACTATGGATGAAATTTGTGGGGCTCTCATATCTTTAATGGAAGTCTGGTCATTCTTTGGCATGATGAGTTTCTGATTTTGTAACCAGAACCTACAAGCACAGCGGTGAAATTTTTAGTTTTGATTTCTTAACTTTGAACCACTATACCACCAACTGGCTTAATTTTTTCTCTTATTAAGGGCGCTCCTAACTTGTTGGAAGAGGAAAACTCTTAATAAAAATCATAAATCATGTCTTAATAGATCATGCCACACAACCCACAATCCCTTTATGTACCTCACATGGCTGTGATTTATTCCTGATATGGAACTTCACCTAGTCTTCTCACATTAGGACACAGTCATGTGTTAAGTAATTAATAATGGCAAAGAAGTAGCGGGAATAGTAGTAAATTCTATGGTCTGTGTTGAACACTGCACTATTGACCATTACACAAATTGACATATACAAATCAAGATTGTAAAACAGAGTACAGTATTATGAGGTCAGTCACTTATATTATAAAACTAGGATACCAATCAGAGGCCTACTCTACCCCTCCCAGGGTGCTGAAGATGCTATAATGGTTCATTTGGGATAGTCTCATTTTAAGGAACTTCTCATGTGATGATATCTCAAAAGAAATCATAGTATTGGATGCTGTCATGGTGAGGTCTTGAAGGTAATAGAAGATCATTCCTTGACCACTGCAATTAATAAAGTCCAATACCAGACAGTCAAAGCTGCAGAAAACTTACCAGTCATGGGAGGAAATATCAACCCCTTTTATAGATGTCAGCGACTTAAAAAGTTTGCCATTTTGTTAGAATGAAATCACCCAAAATATTTTGATATGCATTAATCAAAGTGAATAATAAATGAAGATGATGAAGCTGCCACCAAAGGCTATGAATTTTGCCCCCTTTTATACTTTCAGGGGGAATATTTTCAATTTGAAGATATGAAGATGTGACACAACCAAATTACCCTGACTGAAGAAAATAAACCTGGCATTGTAATAATAGTAGAAGTGGTAATCATCTAATTTTGAGAAATGTATGAAACCCTGATGTGAGGTACATCAAAACAGCACCACCAAACAAACCTGAAGCTGATCAGCATAATACCAAATTAGGTAATGAAGTAATTACCTGAGGTGGAACTATATTTTTCAAGCCAGAAGTGAGGACTAAAAAACTCATGAACATCCTGGTTCAGGGATAATCACCATGTGGAGCTTGTGGATAAAGAATTATTATAAAATAGACACCAGAGCAAAATTGGAAGTCAAACTCCAGCTCACTCACTATAGAATTATAGGGCCCCAATATTGTTACTCCAATTTCCAATTTATTTTTACAATTTAATTCATTTTTTATCTTAAATTTTTACAAGAAAAGTATCAAAACTACTACAATTTACTTCAATTAAGAACCTTTTCACAAAATTGTTTATTTTTTTGTTTCAATTATATCAGTTTAAAAGATCTGAAATGCCAATAACCAGTCTGGGATTAGCGGTTGAGCAGAATATCTTAGCCAGTCTGATATCTGCTCTGGAATAACAGGACACTTTATTTTCATGGATACTATGGAGCCAAACTACCAAGGAGAGGTTGGATAAAAATTCCGTTGTATCTAGAGGTGGCCACCATAAAAGAGGATATGTAAGAGGGTGTCCATAAGAGTTTTGCCATAGTGAAAACAGTTTCAATAAGAAACCAATGCTATATCAGGTAGTATCAGTAGTGGGGTTTCCACAGTGAGGATGATCACAACCTTCAGTGATTTCCTGGTGTCTGACTGTGTGGAACAGAACCCCTAAGCAGCAGGTCAGGTTCACAAGTTAAGTTATTTAGAGCCAATGATATAACTATTGTGCTCACTATAGGGGTGACACCATCAGACCAGAGTAAAAATGCTGAGATTCCTCATGAGAAGTTTAATGATGTGGATATGGAAGTTTATAACAGTGAGGATTCCTCTGAAATCCTGTCAGGGGAGAAGGGAAGCATCCATTTGAGGCTCAGCACCTTAGAGCTAGAAATGCCAGAATTAATGAAATTGACTTGAGTGCAGCAAGGAGGACCATTAGAAGAGCTTGGATTGCCTCCATTTAATGAGTGAGAGGACCTTCACCCATAATAGAGCTTGATTCAACCATTAAGGAGATGGAAGATTTGATTTCATTCCTTGAAAACAGAAATAAAGTGAACATCCACACCTTGAATGAGTTTGGAGAGTGCTTAGAACATCACAATTCCATACTGTACAACATGGACAGGAGCCTGGATGAGTTGAAGGCTCAACTGCATACTGTGCCAGACCCTACTTCAACTCAACTAATTACTCAGTTAGAAATGCCAATTTTAGCCACTCAATTGACTTCTGCTTAAACAATCATGGTGCGTGATGAACCTATTATCAAAAACCCAAACTTTAAGCCTTATTTCAAAACCACATATAAACTGTGAGAAGTAAATATCGCTGGTTTCCTCCAGATGTATGAGAATAGCATATATGGCGTGAATGACCACCAAAAGGCTCACCACGTGCAAGAATTTTTGAGTCATGAGACTCAGGAGACCCTAGCGCAGCTTACAACCTGGAATACCCTGGAGCAAAGTAAAGAGCATTCTCATCTCAGAGTTTGGGAGTGAACAGGATGTCCAAAAAATTAAACTGGAGTCTTGCTTATGAAGATGGGCAATAATGAGTCAGTATAAAGTTAAACCTCTTGCTACTATCTCAAAGCTCTCCAGTTATGGACAATGGGAACTATGGACTTAACAACAATAAAAAGTTCTGCTAAGTTCATCGGAAATGCATCCTGCTTTGAAGGTGCATATGACCATTGAAGGATAAACTGCAATGTACTTGAAAGCACCCAAAGAAGCATTTATAGATGTACAAGGATGTACACAATGTAGTATAGGCCTTGGGAATGTCCCAATGGATCAACAGGCTGTCTACTTTGCTAACGGCAAGAACAATAAAACAAAGGACAAGAATCCCAAATCAGCAGAACGCATTCTTCAACAAAAATGACTTTAAATGAGTGTCACCAGCCCGGGTACTTCTGTCAATTTCATCCGTTAAACGCTTCCAAAAAGAAGGACACCCCCAAGGAGGATACCACCAACGCTGTAAACTGTGTGGAGCTGCATATTGTGGGTGAAGTTGACCACAAAGATGAAGAATTAGCCAATGTAATGTACCACATGCTAGGGGCACCTAGAGCGGTGGCTGTACCTTCTAGGTTAAGAGTAAACTGAAATTATGGAAATGGATTGAACAGAACTTACTTGGCTCAAGAAAATCAACCTAACCCAAATCATCAACTCAATTGTAGAAGGAGTGTAGCTGGTGATGGCTACTATTTAAGACCTTATAAATGGATAACGATGCAATTGTTAAGACCACAAAAACGCTAAAGCCCTGAAACAGTTTGAAGAATCCGCCACTGACGTTCTGATAACTAGAAACTCTTCTGACAATAGTGAAACAAAAGTGGAAGTAGTGATCCAGAAATTACGCGTCTAAGCTGTGCTGAACACCAGAGCTCCCAACAACATAATGTCATCTAAACTCATGCTGATATCAAATTATATGCCCAACATAGACAACAACGTAAAAACCAAACAGCTGAACCCAACTTTACCCATAACTTAAGCCTACTAAGCGTTCTCAATACGTTTTGAGTGCATGGTACTAATGGCACCAGAGGTTGTTTTAAATAACAACAACTATGATTTCTAGATCAGGATGCATTTTTCCTTGAGTTTGGAGCCAAGATTGACTTTACAATTATCACCGTGAGTATTCTGAGTTATCATCTGCAATTGGTGTTTAACAACGAGGATGCCAAACTGCAAAAGCAACGGACATGTTTAGTAGAGACAGACCAATTAACCTACCCTATTCACTAAACCCTCACAGAGAAGTGTGTGAAGAAAATATCCACCCTGGTTAGTGCAGATGAAGGTCTTACGCTGAGCGCTAGTGAAAACATGGAGATCAGACCAGGAGACCAACGGTGGATGGCCCAATCAATCAGCGTGAAGATATCACTGTATTTCTATTTTAGAAGTATACAGCTGTGACAGAATTTAAAAACAGAAACCAAGAGTTTTATTTGAATTTTATGATACCAACTACTCATTTGAGCTTACTGTCATATCAGGAGATATTCAACCCAGCCAATAAGAGTTGAGAAAGGACAGATCATTGCACAAGCCTGACTAGCAGTTGTAATGATAATGAAATAGTACACGCCATATTAGACTTTGATAAATGGCTTAAAGATGTGCCCTTCAAACAACAGTAGAAACTGGATGATCTACTGAAAAAGTTAGAGATATTTTTAGCACTGAGTCCAATGATCATGGACACTTTAAGGGAGAGATCCACAAAATGATATCAGATCAGCTTTTCCATTTAAAAAAAACCTACCACCGTGAAAAAAAGCTAAAGATGCCATGATCACCATGAACTAAGTCAACTAACAGAAGCTGGGCTGATCAAAATTCAAAGAGTCCTGGTCTTTGCCGCTATTGCTAGTATGCAAGAATGATATGGAACACCGCTTGGTCATGAGCTACCACCAACTATATAAAATAACCAAAAAAGGTTCCTACCCACTCTCACTAATAGACGATGTCTTGAAACCCCTGGAAGGATCAAAATATTTCACTATGATGGAACTGGCCAGCGGATACTAGCAGATAATGCTTTCATCAGAGGATCAAGTAAAGTGCGCCTTGATCAGAAGTTAGGGATTGTTTGATCCAACAAGAATGCCACAGGGGTTGTGCAACGCCTTTCCACCTTCTAATGCGCGATGGGCCAGATATCTGGGGATCTCAAGCGGTCCAGTGTGCTGATTTACCTAGAAAACATTACCAGTTAAGCCAAACTTTTTAAAAAACCTATAACACCTCTGAAAGTCTTTACCCAGCCTTAAGCTTTAAACTTAAAGTTGAAATGAAACAAATACACCTTCTTGAAGAGGCAAACTGAATCCCAGGCATGAGATCAGTCCAAATGAAATAAAGCCTAATATGGGAAGGTCAAAGCAACTGTGGCAATGGAGCCACCCAAGAGCTTAAAAGACTGTTGAGATTTTAATCAGTTTATGTTTTTTCCATCATATTCTGATACTATTGCTTTAATTTATTGGGGATGATACCAAATTTGATTTATTAGAGTTGATGACTTTTAGTCTTCTGAGGATAAAGCTTCAAATTAGCATTTAATCATTTGGAGCTATGTCTATGACCTTTAGGCTTCCAAGGAGGAAGATCAAATTAACAATTAAAGCTAATTTCATAATTAGACATCCATGAGTTAATGGAGATGATCCCTGATAGTTTTAGTTTACCAGACTTGAGGGAGCAATTTCCATACTTTGGGAATCAAGCTGATGGAAGTTCTGACTAATAACATGGTGAATGCTGCAGGTTCATAAATAAAAGTAAAGTTATTATCTAGCTGACCAAAGCTGATGATTTTAATAAGTGGGCATTAAATTGCTATGAGTGACCTAGATTTATATTAGAATTATATTCATAATAGAATTATATTTTCCTTGATTTACTAATTAATACTAGCACTTGTTTTGAGTTTATTGTAGGCCAGAAGTGCTTAGTAAGTTTTAAAACAAGGTCAAGTTTTGCCTGAATTGTACTGGCTAATAATTGCGCTTCCTGTCATCAAACAAGATGCTTTGTTAGTTAATTAATAAACCCTTGCAAAAATTTCCAGTCACCGTTTTTACCAATTAGTCCTCACTACAGGGGGTTTCTGGGCTGACGTTGTCTGTAAGTAAAGCTAAGAGTATGAGTTGAAAACTGTTAAGTGAAGGGGGAAACTGCCAAGTTAAGTTTGGTGAGGGATGAAACCTCAAAAGAGTGGACATGGAGTATGTTGGAATGAAGACTGCTGTAAAAATTTATGATTCAATACATTATCTCATTAAGCAGCAAAAGGAAGCTAAGGAAGAGATCGTGGATTTGCGAATGCTTGTTAGTAATATAAAGAATTTAAACCAGGCTGAAATTAAAGGAGTTTGGGCCAAGTTACCAAGCCTCAAAGTTCGAGTTTTGGACTTGTATACCTTAAACAAGGAGAGGCCTTGATGGAATAATTAATTCCATGGAGGGTTTTATGACAAGACAGGTTTCAGACAGGCTTGACACATAAGATCAAATAATGATGCTAGTGAAATCCTAAAACTATCCTGACAAACATTATCAACTTACCAAAGAGTTGGAGGTGCTGCGGCAGAAGTATCAGAAGTTTAAGGCATGAAAGTTGATATGGAAGAAATGGAAGAAGACCTCTACTGTTTGTCTGGCTCTGTTGAAATGAACCACCGGCCATTTTCTCAAGGAACTAAAAGGTAAACTGACCTTTTAGAGAGAGTTCATCTTTTATGACAGATTTAATGAGTCCAGCCATGGGAAACTACAGAAGGCACTTGAAACTCTGGCTTCTTATCCAGTATGGCGCCCTTCCCATAAGTTTACATCACTAGCTGATGAGTAAATATCAGCAATAATCCCCCAAGACCATGGAATTTCTAAAACTCCAAAACTTCTGAAGTTTTGAGGGCCAAATGTTCAATCCTTCTTTAGGCTTTTTGAAACGACCACAGTAGGATTTGGAGCTCATCAAAAGGCTATGACCATGACTAATTGTTTTGTATGGCGAGTCAAAATCATGTCCTATTCCAATTACCCGCCAATTAATGGACTTACATGGGGACAAAGGATGTCATTTTGGGGGAGTTTGACAGCTCTGAGCACATCGCCAACTATACATGGGAATTTTTGGGCATCCAGTTCTGAAAGGATGAGTCCATTGATACAATTGCTGACCAGTTCTAGCAAGAAATTCAGATATTTACTGGGGTGAATGCATTGACCAATTTTTATGGACATATCACAATGAAATTGGTACTTTGGGACCTTAAGATCTGCATCAGGACATGACATTCACCTTGAATATGGATACAAAAACTGCCCATATGGTAAAATTTTTACAGCTGTTTGGGATCACCTTTAATGTCCCTAAAAAAGCTACCATAACGCCAATACCATCAAGTCAAATTTATGTGAGAAAACCAATAATAATAACTGAGCAGTATCCAACCATGGAGCTAGGACTAGTCCAGTTGAGTAACCCATAATGGGCAATGTAAGAAATCAGGTCACTTATTTCAAGTGTGATAAGTACGGCTATGTTGCGCCATTGTGCAGATAAAACCAGAAAAGAGAAATATGGTTGTACATGCCATTGACACACACACACACACACACACACACACACACACACACACACACACTCAAGTGTCTTATGCATGAAAAGATCAGGCAGAATAGACATGTAAAAGTCTACTTCCGCATATGCTTAGGTTCATCTGATCTAGTACAACAACCATATGGAGCAACTGAGATGAATAGGGGGGCTCTTGTGGTTATAAGTTTGAAAGTGAATGCCACTGAGCCTGAAATGATTAAAAAATAGGCGCGACCATATTTGAAGCAGCTTTAGGCCATGCAAACATACCTGAAGGCAAATAGAAGTACCTTGGACGATGCTAACATATTAATTTTAATGGCCACCATTAAGAATTTTTTGATGTAGCTGAACAGCTTTCGATCCTTTGATTTGGCTAATGATGCAATATTTTTAAGTAAACAATATATCCTCTTATTCTGATTGCACTTGTGTTGATATTAGGGAAGATTAAATTAAGTTTTAAGGCTTCATTGACAGTGAATATCCAATTAATATTTCCTGGATGAAGTTAATGAAAAAATAAAGGTTTGCACCAGATGTGGATCATAAAAAGTTTTAAAGAATGGTGGTCCTGAATATCACTACTTATCAGGGAGAATATAGCGCTTTGAATCTTCAGTTTAGATTAATCCTTATCACTGAGCCAACAAATTGTTTTCCTAGTCAAAGTTAAAAGATATTAATTGGAATTGACTTTTGCAACAGTATGGGGTTCAGTGTGATTTTCAAGAAAATACTCTTGAAATTTTTAGTCATACTCTACCACTGTTTTACAACTGAAAGGGGATCCACCCCAACTAAGAAACTGGATATCTATGACTGGTATATGTATATGGGATCATCTCAGTAAATTATTTTCAGACTAGTAAACATTCTAGGCCATCACTGGTTCAAATTGAAGAATGTTAGGAATTACATTAAGAGTGCAAAAGCCAATAATTGTTAATTCCAAGGAGCAGTGTGTCATAAAAACTGGCCTTAAATTTAATTTTTATATATCTGTATGCCAAAATCTGCAAACTATGACAGAAAGATAGAACTGAACCCCATTTTGCACCTGGGATTTTAATTCCCAGTCATGGCAAAAGTCAGATATTTGTCACCAACCTATTGTAAAGGTTAATAAAGATAGATAAGAATCAATTAGTGACCTTCGCTCATTTAGTTCATTCTATGTAGCTTCTATCTTTCATGCCTTTGGTCAGTTGAAAAAATAGTATTTACACAATGACCCTAATCCAACGCAATCCTTGCCATTTTTGATTGGTATAAACTGAAAGGGATCTCAAGGAACAAAAGGACTAAAATTTTAAATTATTCAAATGGTATTCTGGGGTTTTTGTGAAATACAAACATGACCTTGGTTGTGGCAGAGGTATAGTTTATAAGGTCAACGTTGGGATCAACCGCTGAATTTTATGCAGCCAATATGACATTTGTGGGAAAGTGAGGCCATAGTTGCTGATGAAGTAGCCAAGCTACTTGACCATGGGTTGTTGTTCTCATCTTCAAGCCCTTAGTAAGTCCAATCTTGAATGTGAAAAAGAAAGATGCATCCAGTTGAGTTGTTATAGATTACCATCAGTTGATCAAAATAAAAAGGACTCTTACCCATTGCCTTGAATAGATGATGCACTGGATCGCCTAAGAAAGCTCAATTCTTTTCAGCAATGGATCTTATATCTGGTACTGGCAGATCAACACCTAAAGAGGATAAAGAAAAATGTGGAAGATTACCAGCCTTGGAGTATATCAACTGACGCGGATGCCTCAAGTTCTCTGCAATGCCTGGCAACATTTCAATGAGAAATGGATACCATGTTTTATGACATGAAGTTGTGCGTTCTCATCTACCTAGACAATATCAATTTTTAGAATCGCCCTTTCAAAGATCACCTTAATCATTTGTAAGAAGTATTCAAAAAATTATTGGCCACAAATCTGAAGGTAAAACTCGGAAATGTCACTTCTTTAGAAAGGATTTTTAATACTTGTGTTTTATTATATGACTATGGACTACGCCCTCAAAAACCAAAGTTGAGGCAATATGGGCCATGTCCCACCTAAAGAGTGTTTTATGTGTGCAGGTATTTTTAAGAATCGGCGGCTATTATCACAAATTGATTAAGATTTTTGATTCCATCACCAAGCCATTTTTCAGCTGTTAAAGGACCCTAAGGAAGCTTTTGTATGTAATAAGGAAGACCAGGACTCCTTTGATTCTTTTAGAATATAATTGATGATGGAAACAATATTCCAATATCAAAGTTTTGTTTGGATGTTCATTATTAAATGGATGAATCCTTGATGGCAGTTGGTGTCATGTTGAGTCAAATGGTCAAATTTAGTGATGAACACCATGTAGCATATACAAGCTGTACTTTGAGTAAGCAAGAGCGAAATTATATTGTGACTGAGCGGGAATGTATATAATTAATATATGCCTGTAAGCAGTTCTGAGTATATATTCAAAGAGTCCATTTTTCTGTGTTTACAGACCATTTCTCACTGGAATAGTTGCATAATTTGAAGGGGCCTGAAGTGACATTGGCACAATGGGCTTTAAAGTTACAAGCATATGATTATAAGATTGTGCAACAAGCAGGTACCACGCATTAAAACGCAGATGGAAACTCATAGTTGCCAACCAGTCTGGTGCTTCAGAGTTGAGCAGATGCGTTTTATAAGATGATTCTTGCTGGTGGTATTGGGGACCAGCCACTGGAGGTTCAACAAGTGTTGAACAAGGCGATGGAAAACACAAAGATCATTAAGGGTCAATTTATTCAAAATTGGCAAGAAAAAATTCTATCGTTTTTATGGTCATCTGAGCGCATTGCAAATATCAAAGCAGCTCATAACGTAACTGGACTTGGAAATCTACAGAAAGCCCTAGAGCAGGTTTAATGAGGGTACTGTTGGGAATTCCTTAATTCTGACGTTGTGAAAAATCTTACTTATTGTGTGATGTGTCAGGCATACAAGCCCTTTAAGGAAGCCAAAACCTTCCAGCTAGTGGAGCCTGAGTTTGCGCGGCATACTATATACATCAATGTGATAGGACCTCTGACCATGAGCACTGAAAAGAGCCAATATTTTATTGTGACTAATGATCATTTTACCAATGGGTTAAGATGCATGTTATATTTAAAGTAGATGCCAACAGCACTGCCAAGTTCATAATGGAGAAGTTAAGGTATTGGCATAGCTGCCCTCAGGTTAATTTAACTGATAATGGCAGCATCATTGCCACGCATATAATTACAAAGCTAAACAAGTTGCTGTGATATGAGGAGTACTGATTACAACTTACCATCCAGAAACCAACAGGATGGTCAAAAGGGCTGTTGGGCTTCCATTTCAGAGCTCAATGGTACTATGGCTAAGATGCCAACAGTCAATACTTGAAGCCATCTAAGACGCATGACAGGTTATTAAATTTTAGAGGGGATAAGTCACCATTTATATCTCATCAGATAGAATATCCATCCTATGGTAAGTACAGTAAAATGGACTTATTGAAGTCAAGTACCAAAAAGAGATAAATAAACAATGATGTAACTTTATTGTAATATAAAAGAGAAATCTTTATATGTCATACTTAACTATATAAACACCAAAAAGAAAAAGGATTAATAAAGATAATAGAAGAGGAAATCCGGATGGGAGGTTCTTATTCAAGTGACGCATTCTGAATGGTATAATGCTTTTGTATCATATTTTTGATAGGACAAAAATGTGTGTTGAATGTACCAAATCAGATGAGATTTGGTATTACTTAGGTCAATTGGTGGGCAGATTCTTGATTCTTACCCTTTTGCAGGTTTATATTAATATACTGCCTCATGTGCCACCTTGAGTAATAGTCAACTAAAACTCTGATGATGATTCATTTTAAATTAGGCAGAATAGCATTTCAGGATATTTAGGCTTATACTTATCTGACATAATTTTCCTAGTATCAGTTTAAGCCTTACCAACTATCAATTTTTCCATGAAATTAAACAAGATAGCTTCTTTCACCCCTTCTCAGGTCTAGGCGCTAATTCTGTCCTGGGAGCCAATTGGTCAATATTCTTCCTATCATATCCAGTATCTTGATATATGACATCACCACTTCAAGGATATTTGAAGGGGAATACTGACGTAAGAATCAGCTATGTATGTGGTCTATAGTTGCTTCAGTTTCTAAAGACTTTATTAAGTATTCATTCCCACATTTGTAGGCTATAGCGTATGGCCCATCCCAGATGGAATCTAATTTCCTTTTAGTGGTACTAGTGATTGTGATATTACAAGACTAAATACAAAATCTCAAAAGTGGGTAAAAGGTAGGTTGGATACATTTTCTGCTTGGCCATCTCTTGTAACTGTTTTGGCTAGATTTGTCATTGCCTCTGATTGAAGTTGTATAATCTTCTGAGCTAATCTTCTTGCGCTTTATCAAGCTCTTCAGTATTTTCACTGATAACTTCATGAGCTAATATAGCCAGAATTTTAGGTTCCCTTCCATATAAGGCCTTGAAGGGTGACATTTTGATGATTTGATGGAAACTTATCTTATAAGCCATCAGCACACTTGATGTAGAGTTTGGTCCCAGTATTATGGATTGGTAGTGGTTATCTTGCGTAATATTAAAACTACATTCCATTTTCTCCTTCTGCATTCTCAGTAGTTGATGGGTTTAGTGCGCTGAAAATAATTGTTGAGTTCCCAAGCTCATAGCTAATATCCTCATAGTTTTTAGTAAAGTTCTTCCCATTATCTCATAGCAGTACCAGCGGGCAACCGTGCCTAGTAAATATATTTAGGTATAAAAAGTTAGTGGCAGCCTTGGAAGTCTGCTTGGTAATGGCCTTTGCTTCGCCCACATTGTGAAATGATCAATTTTACAAGAATGTATCGATTACATCCTGTGAATTCAGTTAGTGGACCTATGGCATCCAAACTGATGTTATAAAACGGCTGCTGATGGGTCATGGGCTGATACTTGTACTTGGCTTTGTGAAGCGTCTGCTCTTTACAAGTGGTACAAGCTTTTAAGATTTCCACTACAGAGTCCATTATTTCTTCCCTATAGTATGATCCTTGATCTATTTTAGGTCTTCCTGGCTCCTCCATGTTCTAAGGTATTGTAAGCTTCCATTATAACTGTACCCATTCTGAAGGTTGTAAGTAAGGTAACCAGTCAGTTACAACTTTCTCATAAAGTAATAAATTGAGAATTTTATATTTTAAGTGTGTTGTTTTAGCATATAATGAACTGTTTCCTCCTCGTCCTCCTAAGACTCTGGCTTCATGAGTAGGTTGTGTAGCTGTTTGTCTTCACTATTGCCTAAATATAGTAGGAAAAATATGGTCAGTTCATCTATGTTCATGTGCTTCATTCCAGCTTGATGGATGATATTCATGTTGTGCTGAAGCTTGAGAGCCCAGCGAGCTAGTCTTCCTAGTGATCTTTTATGATTTGCAGCCACTTTAAAAAGCGTGATCTGTAACAAATGTAAATTTTTACCATACAAGGAGAATCGGAAATGTTTCACCAGCAGGAGAAACACTAAAAACTCTTTCTCCATGATGCTATAATTTTGCTCATCTTTGAAAACGTTTTTCTATAATATGACACCAGGAAATCAATGCCTTCGTCATTAAATTGAGAGAGAATGGCGCCTACAGCTAAATTGGAGGCATCTGTATACAGGATTGGTAAAATTTATAGGGTTCTAGATTCTTCTTGGCTGATAACCCCTAAAATTGATTAACTACACAGGTTCATTGTTGTGCACTTCTCCGCGTTGTATGATAGTAAGATGTATTCATTTCATAATAGTATGGAGACTATTATCCATAGTTAAATATAGTACTAATATTGGGTCCAACGCTTGACCAGTATCTCCTCTCAAAATACTTTAGATGTCCTCAATAGGGATTCGTTCCCTTATACTGCCTAACCCAATCCATGCTCAGATCCTCGTTTATGGCTTCTCTATGGTGGCACACAGTCAGCAGCAATCCCTGATTCAGTTCAGCTTCTCTTCTCTGGATCCACGCTCAGATCCTTACTCTTCATCCTAAAGAGTCTCCCAATTAAAGCACACAGCAATAACTTTCTTGAGAAAGAATAGAACTCAAAATGGATTCTGGTATAATACTAATTACTGGTAAAAGTGTAAAGTATTTCAGGGTATCTCAGTATCAGTATCAGTATATTTATTAAGTAATTTCTTAGGGGAATTTATAGTGGGAATCTGGCGCCCAACCCTCAGTTGGCACCTCATTGATGAAACGGCAGCCGTTGTCATTGAATTACCCATCATCATCTCATCAGCGATGTCTTCCCCATCCTGGCTAGTATTCTGTCATTGGAAATCCTCAAACATAAAGTGGAAAGAGTCAGAAAACGTGTCCCTAACGTTTTCCTCGTGATACCAGCAAACCAACCATATTTGGCAAGTGACCTTCTTATGTAATGGGACTTGTTACCCATTAAGGCAGGTTGAGAACCAACTGATCAATTCACTAGTTGCAGGCATCATCACTTGCCTTGCAACTTGATCCTTAAATTCCTAATCAGTCGGTGATGAAATCTGAATGATCCTAATTGGTACACCTGATAGTTAATCATCAATCAACTATTAGATGCCCTTATTTCGTCAGCAACTCTACCCAATGAGACCTTAAGCATTTACCCAGATCAATCCCTGATGGATTCAACCCAGGCGAACAACAAAAATCCCTCTAACATTGTTATCCCAAAATCAGGGTAAACCAATATCCAATTCATTTTGCTATAAGGAATTATCCCCTAACGACTCCTGGTAATCTAAACAGCTGGGAATATGGGCATAAATTTCAACACATCCCCCTCTTGCCTAGATTTCCAGTGAGAAAAGTATTGGGACAGGAGAATACTGCTTAATGCACTTGGTCAAATACTTCATTAGTTCAAGAGGAGTACAATATATCAGTACTCAACTCTGCTTGGGAAGACCTTTGGCATGCAGCTCTCTTCCTCTTCCTCCTCGCTACTGCCTATTCAGAGCGTGGTTCCCATGACCTTCTTTTGTGCCAGGCTGATTTATTTTCTTATGATAATATTAATCCTGAAATCCAGTTTTCTCCCTGTCAGGGCATACACAGTGCATTCAAAAAGTTCTGAGACTAACGTTTTAAAGACACAACTTTACAAATAAATAAACTTTCTTTTATCATAATTTAACATACAACCTTTCCCTCTCTATACATATTTATATTGCTAAAACAATTGTTAAAAGGTATGCACATAGTTCCTATTTTGTATAACCATGTTTAAACCAGCTGTCACATTCTTCTAAATTGTCTCTACTTTATCAAAAGGATGAACCTTCAGTGCCACCTTCAGATTATAATTATCCACCCTATTCACCATATTTGGCTCTGTCTGACTTCTTTCTGTTCTCTAATCTGAAGGTGGCACTGAAGGTTCATCCTTTTGATAAAGTAGAGACAATTCAGAAGAATGTGACAGCTGGTTTAAACATGGTTATACAAAATAGGAACTATGTGCATACCTTTTAACAATTGTTTTAGCAATATAAATATGTATAGAGAGGGAAAGGTTGTATGTTAAATTATAAAATAAAAGTTTATTTATTTGTAAATTTGTGTATTTAAAACGTTAGTCCCAGAACTTTTTGAATGCACTGTGTATGACCTGACGTCATATTTAGGATTCTTGGTCTGGCATCCTTGATTTCATGATCTTCTCCTCATCCTTGACAGGAGATTCTTGCTGTCAATGTTCATTTTTTGGCGCAATTAAAAATGCTCATTTATATTTGCCCTTGTTATTTTCTTATAATAGCCTTTTGGCTCATATCATTCTTAATTCTTCTCTGGAGAGCTTATCTCATTAACTTTGAAATTAATTTCTCTGAAATTGGAGCTTAACTGATTTCAGATTGCATAATTTTGCTATCATATAAGTCTGACATCCCCCTCTCATCAAGCTCATATGTCAAATTCTGAGTCTCAATACCAACAGCCGCTCAATATTTTTGTCTGATAAAGAACTTTAGCTCTTCCAGCGGATGAGTCAGTCTGCACGAAAGAACCTTTTCTATTGTCCTTCCAGGACTCATACTCTTAGTCAAGTACCAGTGGTTAGTCCTTCTGGGGAATTACCAGAAATGGTAACCAACCCCACTGAAACCAGGTTAGCAATTGTCTCAAATGACTCACAACTAATCCTTCCTCTGTTGTCAATTCCAGAGTTGAATTTTAAGACCTTCTGGATTCATCTCCTTTTGCAGATACTTCTAGCATTATTGTTAAACCTCTTGAAGCAATTCCCTTTGCTCTCAATCGTTCATTCCTCACTGGATCAGACTTGCTTCCATAGTTCCTTTTCTGACTCAGTCTATATTACAAGCCAGCCATCTTGGCCACTGGACTAACCATCAGCAACAGTGTACATTTAGAACTTCCCTATGCAGAATTAAGGGCCTAAGTCACTGAGGCTTTATTCATAGCTCTGAAATCTTCCAAGCTTGAAAACATCCTATATCAGGATATTTCAGACTATGCTCTTCGCTTTGCTGGCCAAGTTCTTCAAAGTTGGGCCATGAAGCTTTTAGCCTCTCCCAGTTTCCATTGCTCTTTTTGCTTCAGCTTCCAAGAAGCTTGTAGTCATTTCTTGCAGGATGCCATTCGCTCCTTTCATGACTATCTCATTTCTGGCATGTCCCATTGGTATCTTCCACTGATGGCTTTGATAGGGGCATGATTTGGAAACCCCCATCTAGTATCTCTTATTTGTTGCTGGCCCATATGTCCGGTATTTTTGATGAAGCCCATTGGCAAGCATTCAAGACCAATCTTCCAGCTCTGATACCATATCAGGATTACTCAGTGTTATTTGCCAACTGCCTCTTCTTGTACTGTTGCTTCACTCCCCGCTTTGGGGTATCACATTTGGCTTCTTCTGACATTTCAATTTCCCTTCCCCTAGACACTTTCTTGCAGGGATCTGAATCCACTCAATGAACTTGGTTTCATGTAAGGTTTAGTCCTCACTAGCGTCTGATCTCACATAGATTTTGATGGGTTATTCACTCCTACTGCAATCCATCCTTCCTCCCCCTAGAGGTGACATAGGCGAATCATCCCTGAATTGAGGATAATCAATAAAAAATAAATACTATAAAAATATATTGGTTTTTCTATGCGGTTTTTAATAATATTTTTACCCCAATATTTTTATCTCTTTTATTTTTTTCTTTTTTTTCATGGGACTTGACCTTGTTTTGTTATAGTTGTCCATCTTTTTATTTTATTCCTATAAACTGGATCCTAGGTATACTTAGACCTACCAGTTTTCTATGGTTCAAAGGTCCTACTTTTTTAAGACTTAACCATCTAGATTGGTTCAAAGGTCATTTTTTCAGACTTGACCAAATCATTAGGACATAACCAACTTAATGGTTCAGTAGTCCTTTAGGAAACGCTTTTATTTTTATTTTTCCCTCAATCTATCGCTTTTTAATACTTAGCATGGACTCAATTTACTATCTTTCATCCAAGAGGTCCTTGATGGAGTAGGCGTCCATCACCGTTTTGGCAATAATCTCAAACATACCTGACCACAATGCATCCATTTTGTTTCTTCTCCCAAAAATATGCATATCATAATAGGCAACTCTTTCGCCTATTCAGTATTCTGATAAGGCCTTTCAGTTCTTATTGTCCATAATTTTTGCTTGTATCCTTTTCTTCATAGTAATATCGAATGCTTGAGATTGCATTTTGATCAGGATATTCATATCAGTTCAGGTATTGCTTGGCACTCATCCCCAATGTTGGTTCCACCACCAAATATAAAATTGGTGGCAACGTGGCCTTCCTCCCATATAGCAACTCAAATGGCGTTTTTCCTGTCACTGTATGATGACTGGTATTGTAGGCAAATGTCACCAAACTCAGGTATTTTCCCCACGCAAAAGTTCTTTCTGCGACCAGCTTCCTCAGCATCGCAGCCAGCATCCCATTAACTGATTCCACCAGTCTGTTCATCTCCAGCTGGTAGGGTACAGACATTACTCCTCAGATACCCATTATCTCATTTAATTGCAGGATCACATGATATGTTTAATTTGTCCCATTGTTGCTCAGCAGGACCTGCGGGCATACATGTCAGTATACCACTTGATCTAGGATGAACTTCACAGTACTGGTAGCATCTAAGTTTTCCAGGGCCTTTGTCTTGACCCATCTTGTCAGATGATTGATCACAACTATTATATACTTGACTCCCCCTGTGCTCATTGTCAGCAGTCCCATCACGTCAATGGACACCGTATGCCAAGAAATTCAGGGTGAACCAGTCAGTATCCAGTCATATTCTTATGTGGCTTGTGCAAATGGCACTCCACACAGCAAGCCAGATAGTCCATGACATCATAGTTGATTGACTCCCAGTAGTAGTACTGGCAAATATGGCTGGTCATTTTTCTCAGGCCTCCATGCCTGATGACCTTATGAGTGTCTTGAACAATAGCTGCTCTTTCTGACAATTTCAGGAATAATAACCATTTTCATTAATCATCTTGAATACTTGTCCATCCATGGTCTCAGTGTTTTCCATCACTTTTCATAGCGCACCTTGGATTTCTCAGGGCTTATTCCCAATTTCTCCATAAGCCATTCTCTGGAATAACTCATCCACCTGCTGGTATGTCATCTGGACCATTGGTAACTTCAATAAGCCATCTGCATTCTGGTGAGAAGCCCCCACTTGGTGGACAACCTCGTAATACTAATCTTGTAGCTTAAGTGCTCATTGGGCCAGTAGTCCTTCTAGCTCTTTCAAATTGTGAAGCCAACGCAATGAGGAGTGGTCCATCACCACTTGTAGTGCATTCTGGGGATATACACCCAAAACTGTTTACAGGCAAATTGACCATAAGGCATTCATGCTCAGTTACAGTGTAGTTCCTCTCAGCGGCTGAAAGTGTCTGGCTCACATACGCCACCAGATGTTTGTCCCCAGGTTCATCTACTTGACTCAATATGGCGCCGATTGCCATCAACAAAGCATCAGTTTTTTGTAATAAATTCTTGATTACAATTTGGATATTTAAAAATTGGAGAATCTATCAAGTACTGGCGTAACTCATCAAAGAATTTCTTTGCTTCTTCATTCCATACAAATACTTTCTTTGGATCCTTCAGCAGATGGAATAAGGGCTTAGAAATTCTAGCAAAAATTGAATAAATCTTTTATAGTATCTGACCATTCCAAGGAACACTCTGATATCTCAGACACTCTTTGGCACAGCCATTCATTCCATGGCTTTGATCTTCTGGGCTTTCAGCTGCAGTCCACTAGAGTTAATCATGAATCCTAGATATTCCAACTCTTTCTTGAAGAAGTGACACTTCCTTGGCTTAATCTTCAGGTTGGCTGCAGAAAGTCTTTCAAACACTTCCTCCAAGTGGTCAAATTGCGGTAGGGATGAAGGGCCACTTGTAATTCAATTTGGGCATCAAAATCATCCAGCACCTTCAGTCTAACCAGGATTTGTGATTCTTGGTAGAAACAATCAGTGAATCTTGCTAAGGATTCATCTTTATGGATTTGAATGCCCATAAATTCTTGTTTGTTCTTTGACATGCATGTCAGGCTACCAAATTCCTTAAAATGGCTGCTTTGGTCTCTGCATACGACCAGCTGTCCCCCTCCAGATGGGGCAACACTAGGTTTTGACAGTTGGTATCTAGGCAATTCATCTTTGTCAATGCCTTTTGACAATCACCATATCTGTACATTGTCATATCAAACAATCAGAAAAATGCTGGGGCGTTACCCCAATGGAAAGTCGGAGCTTTGGTGTCACTTTGAATTCCTTCAAGGTTCCTCTAGTCACCTCTCTGGGTTTGGCTACTTGGATCACTTGGGGAGTGATTTTGGGCATTATCTCTGAAATAGCGGTAAAGGCAGGTGGCATGTTTCTTGGGGTAGGCATCTTCCCAATTATCATATGGGGATTTCTTACTTTGGCATTGGTCACCACATATGGTTCACATTCGCATTTGTGAGTCTTTAACTCCTCAACCTGTTTAATCAGCTGCTCGATATCAAGGCTAAATGCTCTTAAATGAAAGTGATCCAATTCATGCTCCGTTTCAGATATAAGACTTCATGAATTAATTTCCCTTATTTCTTCTCTCATTACGTTACTTTTTCAAGTAACTCATTCCCAAAACTTGTAACATTATTGGCCTCTTCCTCAATCTTGGCGACTCTCACTTCAAAAGGCTGCAACTTCCTTGATGATTCTCTGAGTTCAGGGAGTTTTTATTAACGGTTTCCAAATTCATCCATAGTTTTCTTATCTCATATTTATATGACATCACGTTCTGATCGCTTCTACTCAACTACGTCCCTATAGTGAGCACCACTTTATAAAAATTTATAAGTTTTCTGATTATACATGGCCAATAACCCCTAAAAATATATTACTTGCACAGGGTTGGGTTTTGTGCATTTCTCTGTGTTGTATGATAGTAGTTGATATAATCGTTGATAATAGTATGGTGACTATTATCCATAGTTGAATTGAAGTATTAGATTTTGGTCCAATGATCAGCCAGTATTTCCTCTTGGAATAATTATGATGTCCTGAATAGGGATTCATTCCATCGTACAGCCTAACTTGATTTTTGCTCAGATCCTGTTTACAGTTTCTCTGGTTTGACACACTGTTGACAGTAATCCCCATTTGTTTCAGCTTCTTCTCTAGATCCCCGCTCAGATCCTTACTCTTTATCTTAAAGAGTCTCCCAATTATCACACACAGTAATAATATCCTTGAGAAAGAATAGAACTCTAAATGTATTCTGATAAAGTTTACTAAGATAATACTCTAGAAAAATTGATCTGGTATTTTGTGATGTTTTTTCTTAAACTCTTATAATTTATGATATTTTATTTGTGAATTATTTAGGAATTTATTGTAGGGAATTTGGTGCTCAACCCTCAGTTGGCACCTCCTCAATGAATTGGCAGCTATTGCCATTGAATTACCCATCCTCAACTCAGCAGCGATGGTCTTCCCCATCCTGGCTAGGATTCCATCATTGGACATCCTTGATACCTAAAAGAGAAAGAGTCAGAAAACGTGTCCATAGCATTTTACTCTTGATCCAAGTGAACCAACCATATTTGGCAAGCGACATGATTAGGTAATGGGACTTGTTACCCATTAAGGAAGGTCGCAAACCAACTGATCAATTTGCTAGTTGCAGGCAGCATCACTCGCCTCACAACTTAATCCTTAAATTCCCAATCAGTTGGTGATGAAATCTGACTGATCCCAATCAGTACACCTGATAGTTAATCAAATATTAGATGCCCCTATTTTGTATGCAACTCTGCCTGACAAGATCTTAAGCATTCTTCTGGATTGTCCCTTGATCGATCTGACCAGGCAAATGACCTAAAATCCCCCAAACATAGGTACCCTGAAATCAGGGTCGACTGATATCCAATTCACCTCGCATTAGGGAACTATCCCCTAGAGATCCCTGGTAATCTAGCCGGCTGGGAATATGGGCAAAAATCCCAACAGCAAGTGTCCAGGAATCTGTGCAGTTAAAATTAGGGCACAGAAGTGATCAACCATCTAGCGGCCCAGATTTTAACATGGTTCATCAATAAAATTACCTGATTCATTAATTTCACCCAATAAGACCCTAAGGTTCTGGTTGAAACTGGATTAGGGAATCAGCATATAATTGAGAATTGTTTTCTTTAGTAAATTTATGGGGGCAAACAACTGTCTAAGCCTGTTCATGATTGGAGGGAGCATCTATGCCACTGGGCGGATAAGGGCCTGATTAGTTGGTGTAAGCTTGGATGCAGCAGCAGGCTTCAGGGGAGGGGGTAGGATAGTACCCCAAATCAAAAAGTGTGGGGTTGGTGGAGGGATGGAAAATTGTGGAGGGAGGCACTAAGCTGGTGGAAGCAGCCATGGATGGGCGTTTGCGTTTTTAATGGTTAAATACAAAACAGGAAGGACAGATAGTCAACTGCCCTCAACGCGGGCCCATATTAGATGGTCATGCAGAAGTTATGATGGCATGGGGAGGAATTGACAAAAAAAGTCTATTAAAATCAGGGCTGATTGTGGCAAACGCTTGAAGCCCAGAAAGGAATATGGCCCTAATTGGGACCATAAATTGTAGGGTGGTGTGGAGCAATAGGCTGCCAAACCTTCCATCATCTTCTGATGGTGCGCCGCAGGGGGAAATGAGTGGGCAAACTAGTAAACTTAATCACCAAAGTGGTGTTTACTGGGAGCCAGTCTGAGTGGTAGGGATAATGGTACCCTGGAAAACCAGGGGCACATTTGCCGCTGTGATGGTGTCAGCTTTGCAAGTGAATATAAGGTCAAATTACCCCTTATAGGGGCGGAAGTCAAATAAAAACCTGTGGACTGCATCACTGCCTGAGCTAATTTGATTATTTGTTAATTATTGTATGGGAAAGCTACCATAGTTGACTCAAAATCCAAAATGCATACTGCTCCATGGGGCACCAGGGGACAATGGGGCACTTACTGGGTATGAGTGATGTGGGCGTCGAGATCCTTAAGCAGAATGAACTGACCCAAGGTATTAATAGGACTGGACAAACCAGTCCAAGCACGTTATCTCACTGATTGATAAAAGCTTGAAGGAGTTTTGCCGCTGCCCCACACTAAAGCTGCTGGTGGGTAATCTGAGGACAATGGGGTAGAATTGGCAGCTGCAGGTTCAAGTGTAATTTACTTTTATTGTATTTAATCTGATAAGAAATTAACGCCAAGCGGAAATAAAGGCTTTTCAAGTGTATCTCTTTACAGCTCTTGTAAAGACCTTGGAGTAGTCTTTAATGGAGTAGTATATCCATTCTTCAACTTATTATTTGACTGTTACTTTGAGCCAATGTCACTAACGTCAGTATACATGTATAACCTCTTGTTGAAGTCCATGTACGCTAGGATTGATGCCTCTATCAATATAGCTTTCAACTCTTCAAAGAACTGCTCTTTCTCCGCGCCCCATTAAAATTAGTTTCCTTAAGCAACAGGTAGTTGAGTGGCACAGCCAAGTCCACGAAATGGGGAATAAACTACCATCAGTATCCCATCATCTTGATTAATTTGATGCCGCACATACTTTGAGGCTGTTCCATGGCCACTATGGCTTTGATCTTCCCTTCCTGAGGCTTGATTCCTTTTTTATCTCATGTCCTAGTAACTCAGGATGTCTCTTCAGGAAGGTGCGTCTGCCTTATTTTAGCTTCAGATAAGGCTCTCATAGTAGTGTAAACGTTTATCATAAATGTTGAAGGTGCTTTTTGATATGTGCAACTGAATACTGTTATGTCATCCAGATAAATGAGCACACTGGATAGCTTAAGATCTCCAAAGATTTAATCCATCGCTCTTTGGAAGGTAACAGGGGCGTTGCACAGCCCCTGTTACAAGCTCATAGGTTCAATCAATCCCTGATTACTGATCAGGACGCACTTCTCTTAATCCTCAGGTGAGAGCTCCATCTGCCAATACCCATTGGCCAGATTCATCTCTAAAAAACTTTAAACCCATCAGGCGCTTTAGAGCGTCATCTATCTGAGGGAGCGTGTAAAAAGCTCTTAATAACCTCATTCAACTTGTGGTAGTATACAATCACCTGGTTTGTTTTGGCCTTCTTGTGTACCAGTAGCAGTGGTGAAGCCCACTGGCTCTTTGAGGGTCTGATTGAGCTTATTTCAGATAGCTGATTCGATTTCTTTATTATAATTAAATATTCAGCACTTATATAGCGGTACTGTCTAGATTTAAGAGGGATGGTAGATCCAGTTTTCATCCTATGAAACTCTCCTTTTCTCAATCCATAGTTATTTTTACCAGGACTGAAAATATCTTTGAACTTAATAGGAGCACTTCCAATTTATTCTGCTCCTTGTCAGTCACATCCACAAATCCTAGCTCATCAAAAACTCCAACATCATGTACTGATTTGATGGCGTTGCAGCTTGTCAATCTGGCTTGGGTGACAACTTGTCCATTCTCTACGTGGATAGGCTGGGTAGTGATGTTCCCCAATATGTCAGTTAATTCTCCGAAGCAATTAGTATCAAAGAACCCAGGCAGTATTCTTATATTCTGCTCTCTGATTCCATCGCAACTGTAAACTTCAAGTATTGTGTCCAGAGGTAACTTCACATTGATTGAGAACACCATCTGTTATTTTTCTCCAGTCTGATTTCCATGGCCTCACTTGCACTCAGTGGTAGGCCATCTTCTTCTCTTATTGTGGAAAACAGTTTTTTAAAGCCATTATCCATAAGGGTTGTAGCGGATCAGGTAGGTTGAAATATTGGTTTCCACCAAGAATGTCCTCTGTTTGTGCAACTTGTCATCTTCATTATTGATTACCAAAGGCAGTGGTATCTAAGTATGCTCATGATACTGGTGGTAAAGTCAATATTAGCACCAAATCAAAATAGAAACAAGGTGACAATTAGAAAATATAGTGGTCATTGTTATAACCACTGCTGGAGTCATCAGAAACATGCGCCCAAAACGTAGCATCAACACTGTTGATGATCTTAAGATGCACGCGACATCTGGTCCAGCTGTCTGGTACTTGACATTGCAATCTGTGTCTGGCATAAGCATGAGTTTCTTCAAAAACTTGAATAATAATATTGACAAATGCTCCGGTATTCAGTACAGCCAATATGTGAACCCTCTGAATTAATACTATAACTATATTAATAAAAAAATTTCACTGACTGACTGATGTACTGACTGACATATGAAACCTTCTAGTCTGATAGGTTCAATCTATCTGGGTGAGTGGGTGAGAATTGGCGAATACTATCTAATAATTCACCAAATTGCTCATCTGAAGCTAATTGAGTTAGATAAGTTTAGTCTATTTGGGTGAGTGGGTGAAAATTGGCATATAAAATCAAATCTGAAACTATTGAATATTATAGGTTCATTCTATTTGGGTGAGTGGGTGAAAATTGACAAATATTATCTGATAACTCACCAAAATTGCTCACCTGAAACTAATCAAGTCTGATAATTATAATCTATTATGGTGAGTGGGTGAGAATTGGCAAATAATATCAAATCTGAAACTATCAAGTAGGATAAGTTCAATCTATTTGAATCAGTGGGTTGGAATTGGCCAATATTATCATATAATTCCTAAATTGCTCACCTAAAACTAAACAAAAATCGGTATTTGAGTTTTAAGTAGACTAAGTAGTTAGGATAATCAGCTCACCAGCCAGAAGGCAACAGCGAAGTTGTTAATCTGAGTGGCTTGAGAGTAGTGATGGCACAGCCTATAGGCTGCAATGTGAGTTTTTCATCTGATAAACTTTAAATATTGTAGCAAAGCATGGGTATCTGGATGTTAGGTTTATATATTTTTAAAAAACCTGCCTAATTTGGTTCACCTAATTAATAAAATACTTTTGGCAGGTTAAGTAGAAGTTGATCTAGTAGTTTGGAAGATATGTCACATACTCAATTATTTTAAGTAAAGAGATGTTTCAGGTAGCAGTTTGGTGTTATTTGATTAATTCAATAGGTTTATTTTTCTTGGCTGAGTGGTTGATGGCTTTTATTTGAATCAATAGGACATAGTTTAGTTTTAAGGGGTGATTAGTTATTGGTTGATTTGATAATTCCAGTTAGGTTTACCTGAGTAGTTGGTGGTTTTTGGTTAATTTGATTGAGCAAATAGATTTGGCTGAGTGGTTTTGTTTATCTATAATATAAAATCTAAATTAATAAATTGAATATCTAAAATTTCAATGATACCATAACAAAGCATGGTAAAACAGCTATTAACTATATAATGCTCTTTCCAAATATATTCCTAGTTGTCAAAACATCAGTGGCTGACTTTTCAAACTGCTTCAGAGCTTCTCCCTTAACATATACTTAGTGCTTTCTTCAATATCTGGTTCTATGGTTTTGAAGGTTATAACAAGCTGCTCTCCTTCTTTAACAGTGGTGATTATTCTGGTAAGTTGGTTTACCTATACCAAGTAGGTATTATTTGATTCAATTTCACAATTCCATTTACTTGTAACTAATTAGGTAAAGACACTGCACTAGGCGCTCCTAGAACGTGATATACTGAACTAATTACATCATATATATTATAATTCTCTTCCTCTTCAGTGTGTGTAGATCAACCCAGTTCACTGAATTGTTAATATCTTTGGTAGGGGGTACATCATTCTTATTGGTGGCATTTATTGATAAGAGTGCCAAAAATGTCCGGATTTTTGGCACTTGTTGCAAGTAAGTTCCCTCTGAGGCCGACCTTCTACTAGTTTTAAAGTTTTATCTTTGAGTTTCTCTCTCTTGTCATAAGTGATGTAGACAGCTTTGCTTGTTCATCAGGGGTTGTACTAAAGCCTTGAATTACATATTATAAGTTTATTGGACATTGAGTAAGGGTCCTTGATGGCTAAGGTCATGTGCATAGTTTAAATCAGGTTGCATCTCTAGGGAACTCAGTAGCACTGTCTTCACAGTCATTATATCCAAAGCTCCTGATGTCCATAGTTGTTAAGCTTTTAAGTGGTAATAAGCGGTATAGTTAACAACTGACTTAGTCTTTCCCATCTTCAAGAGCAGGAAGTTTTGTTTCATATTTTGGACATCTTAATCATGTCAAAACTCTGAAAGTAGAACATTCTTCACTTCAGTCCAGACTAAGCCAAGTTATAAACTTGCGTTGAGAATCTCTTAAGTTGTATGACACATGTAGCTTTAAATGTGGTGAGCCTTCTAGCGATACTCATGCCATCCATAGTGTTTTTGTACAGCTGTAGGAACCTGAAATGGTTCCCTTGCCGGTTTATATATGGTCATGATGTAGGGCTTGGATTGTGGGTCCTCTTCACTAGGTTCAGAATGTGACATGCGCATTGTTGTGGCAGTCAAATAAGTAGCCAACATTGATTTCTCTAACTGAGTAGCTGTTCGAGGTGAGGTAGGGTCATGTAAAATTCTCAGTTGAGCCTTTAACTAATCAAGATTCTTTTCCATATACTCATCATTCAACCATGCTGTTCTAAATTCTCTCCATGTTTATTTAAGGTGCATATGCTCATTCAGGTTTTTTAAGTAATAACAGTCAGTTTTCAATATCTTTAATGGTAGATCGAATATTCTTCACAGTAGAAGGTCCAGTCACAATTTGTATGGGAGCAACGCGTGTTCTTCTAGCAGTCTCCCTGACACGCTCAAGTTGGTTTTTTGACACTTTTAATTCCAATACTTAGAGCCTTGAAAGGATGGTTTCATCCTCTCTATCCAGCCGTCCAGAGAATATTTATCATGGTATGCCTCCATATCATTATCAAATTGTTTTTGAAGAATCTCGTTTCCTTCACTCTGGTCTGATGGAGTAACCCTTGTACTAAGTACCTCAATCAGCTCTTTAGTTTTGCCCGCTTAACTTGGTTGGCTGACTTACTGAAGATACTTTTCCACGCAGATTAAACACCAGAAGACCTTCTAAAGGGATATGATCAACCTCAATGTGAAAATCTTCTTCTGATGCTAACTAATGTAGCATTATTGTTCATTGGAACTGTTCATCGCCCTGCTGGTGGTATCCTTGCTGACACTCTTATAAGTATTTTCACTAGATAGGCCTAACACAAGTCTCACTGAAAGCCTCAACCAACCTCTCCCTCAGCGTTATCAGCAACCAAGGTATCTTGTTAAAAAGTGTCCTGTTCTTTAGATCCCAGACTGGTTACTGGCAATCTCTTCACATATTACTATATAAGTGGAAACAAATGATAAACTTGAGATTCTGTGGTAATAGCTTTTCTAGTAAAATAAAATCGCAGTATTTTATACTTCTTGTATAAAACCAAGAAATGAAACACATGTAAAATAAAATCAATTGGAGCGAGGTTTGGTGATATCTTAGGGGCTTCACGAACCCCTTATGAGTTTAAATTTGATTTCTGCCTTGTTGGCGGTATCCATTTGGTTCAATGAGCGAATTTGTGGGCTCTGTATTGCAGTGGAAATCCCTGAACCAGGATGTTTGGTGGCCCCTTGCTTAGTACCCACTTCTAAACTGGGGTGGCAAAAACACTTCTGGTTTTTGCTTCATTATCAGATTAATAAAATTCTTCTTGGGTCAAGATTCAGTATATGGTACTGCTTTGATACTCCTCACTTCATGGTTTTGATTGACTCATAATATTGGTTAATTGCCTTATGGGTAATATTATGATGGAAGGTTCAATTGCTTTTTAGGGTAACATAGTGTAGTAATTTCTCCATCACTGGTCAATTGCTAATTATTTCATCCCTAAAGGTATAAAAGAAGGTGAAATTCATAGTCGTTAATGGCGTCTTTATCATCTTCACATAGTGAATAGCTTCATCTAGCAGGTATCATAATATTTTGTCTATCTTACCTGGTGGTAAATTTCTGGCCATCATCATCTATAAAGGGAGTTAATTTCCCCTTATCCAAGTGTTTGAAAAATATATTTCAAAATCTTGGGGTGGTCATATACTGTCGAGGTTCTTTAAAGAGGGCAAAAAGTTATATCCTAACATATTCGTAGAGTCTTCTAAGAAGGATATGTTGTAAGAAGGAGCTGTTGGTAGAATCAGATGGAACACAAATCACTTCTCT
The DNA here is from genome assembly GCA_022478985.1 of Massospora cicadina. Classification (NCBI taxonomy): domain Eukaryota; kingdom Fungi; phylum Entomophthoromycota; class Entomophthoromycetes; order Entomophthorales; family Entomophthoraceae; genus Massospora; species Massospora cicadina. The sequence continues at coordinate 54,854 of JAKSZP010010748.1, read as the reverse complement.
AAGGGTCTGAAGCTCATTCAAGGTACAAAGATTTCCAGGGCATAATGTACTTTATCTGACATTGAATCCCATTAGAACCAGTCTCTTGGGTATGCCAATGTCCTCTGAATTGTCCATATCCAACATGCTTGTGAGCTTCCATCATATTTCCATTTGATCAAGAGTTCAGATGTATGGGTACCATTTTGTCTTTGATGTTCTTCTGAGGGTTCTCGTCAAACTTTAGGTATCTTTGGAACATCTTCTTATGACAACCTTCATTTCATCAGTCTCATCTTGCTTTTTCATCCTCTAGTAATCTGATCTGGATGTACAGGCAATCACCCTCATGTTCTTGGAGGTGGAATAAAGGCAATCGAGAAAGTCTATCAGTGTTGCGATGCTTGCTTCTTTCTCTGTGTATGATCTCAAAATCATAGCCTTGGAGTTGTACTGGCCATTGTGCAAGCGTTTATCTGGATCATTCATGTTATACACCAGTGGAGCGATGCATAATCCATCATGACTTTGAAGTGTACTCCATATAAGTAGGGTCAAAATTGCTTCACTGATCTTATCACCGCTAGGCACTCTCTTTTTGTCACAGTGTAGTTCTTTTCAGCACTGGTAAAGACTTTAAAGTAGTACTTGATTGGGAATTCTACCCCTCTTCATCCAGTTGGTCAAGTATCACTCCAAGAACAATGTCCCTAGCATCAGGGATACCGTAAAACGTCTTGTTAAAGTCTTGGTAGCCTAGAATTGGTGACTCTATCATTCTAGCTAACAACTCTTCGTTATCCTACTCTTGCTTCAAGCCCCATTTAGATTTTATTTATTTAATTAACAGTTAGGTGCGCGGCGCGGCCATGTCTGTGAAGTGGGGGTTGAACTGTATATAATATCCTACCATCCCAATGAATCTTGGATGTCACACATGCTTTAAGGCTGTTCCATGGCTATATGGCTTTGATCATTCCTTCCTGAGGCTTGATTCCTTTGAGGCTGATCTCATGCCTAAGATCTCCAGCTGTCTCTTCAGGAAGGCACACTTGCTTCATTTTAACGTCAGGTTAGATTCTCTTAGTTGAGTAATTAATTCTCATAAGTGTTATAGGTGCTCTTGGAAGTGCAAGTGAATACTGTTATATCGTCCAGATAGATGAGCACACTGGATATCTTAAGATCTCCAAAGATTTGGTCCATCTCTCTTTGGAAGGTGGCAGGGGCGTTGCACAGCCCCTTCTGAATCCTTATAGGTTTAATCAATCCCTGATTACTGATTAGGGCGCACTTCTCTTGATCCTCAGGCGAGAGCTCATCTGCAGTACTCACTGGCTAGATCTATCGCCAAAAAGTACTTTGATTTATAGAGGAGCTTTATGGCGTCAACTATTTTGAGGGTGTGGGTATGGATCCTTCTTAATAACGTCGTTTAACTGGTGTTAACCATAACCATGCAGTGTGTTCTGTCCTTCTCACATAACAGTAGCAGCGGCGACGCTCATAGGATCTTTGAAAGTCTAATTAAGCCAGATTCAGATTGTCAAGAGAGTGTTTGTAACTCTCTTGTTCCCTGAGAGGTGGTGTGGAATGCCCAATCACACAACCAGGGAACAACCCACCAGCAAGAGGGGGAACAGAGCACCGCGAAAGGTGTTAACACCCAAGGGCCCCAGAGAGAGGGTATAAAAAACTATATTGGCACCCATATAGACTAAAAATTCAAGAACCTGATTGGACAAGGTGGAGTCCATCTCCAGGTGGAGATCTGCGTCAAGGCTCTTTGGGCCCTCAATGCGCAGGGGCTTAAGTTCCACCAGAGGGGGAATGGGACCAGAAGATAGTTTAGAAAGGATATAGTGACCTATATTATTTGAGAGTTCCTCCAGGAGGTCTGTAAAGAGAACCAAGAAAAACTCATTTTAATAAAAAATACTGTGGTTTACTGTAACAAGTTGACCAACAAATAAGGTTGGTCTCAAATATACACTAACCATCTGGGTGGAATCATCCTCTATTGGGCGAGGCATTGCGCCCAATCCGACCATTAAATGCAACTTTTATTACATCGTTGTACTGTAACTCAAGTAAGCTCACACTTGGGTGATTGAATTATGCTGAAATCTACTGATTTGGCAATTTTATAAACTGAATGGGACTCGAAGCCCTGTTCTCCAATTGATTGTAAAAACCCATCATGATTGCAAATATGCCTGGTATGTTTTAACGCCGTGAATGTAACGCTCATCTGACCATCACGCGCACCCCATAATCAAGTTGGTCATATCTTTCCTTTACCCAGCGTTAGTCCATGGTGTGCTTCAGGTCAGCAAGCCTTAAAACTTGGTCCTCTTAGGCTCATTACGCTCAGCCTTATTTCATAAGTCAATCCTCATAATGATGTCAATTAATCATGACACAGAAAGATGGTCAGCTATTTGGTGATAAATTCATCTTTAGTTTTTATATAGCGGTATAGTTTAGATTTAAGAGGGATGGCAGATCCAGTGTTCATCCTATGAATCTCTTCTTTGAACAATCCGTAGTCATTTGGTCCAGGACTGAAGACGTCCTTGAACTCAATAGGAGAGCTTTATAATTTCTTCTGCTCCTTGTCAGTCACATCCACAAATCTTAGCACATCAAAATCTCTAACAGCATGTACTGATTTGATGGAGTCGCATCTTATCAATCTGGCTTGGGTGACAACTTGTCCCTTATCTACATAAATAAGCTGGGTAGTTATGTTCCCCAATATGACAGTCAACTCTCCAGTGTAATTAATAAGAACCCAGGCAGAATACTTGCTCCTGTTCTCTGATCCCATCACAAATGTAAACTTAAATTATTGAGTTCAGAGATATCTTCACATGTAGTGATAGCAACATTCATCATTCTTAATCTCTTTTAATCTCTATATGCCTCACTTATGTTTGGTAGTTGGCCTTCTTCTGAGCTATTTGTAGCAGGTAGTTTCTTAAGGCTCCTCTCCTTTATTTTTAGTATTGTGGTTAGATTAAATGATTGGCTTCCACCAAGCATGTCCTCTTTTTGTGCAACTTGTCATCTTCATACATAAATATCAATGGCATTTGGTAGCTGAGTATGCTCATGGTACTGGCGTTAATGTCAATCTTAGCACCAAATTAAAGTAGAAACTGGGTGCAAATTAAGAAATATTGTAGTCAGTGTCTAGAACCACCGCTGGAGACATCAGAAACATGCGCCCAAAATGTAACAGCAACACCAAAGATGCTTAAGGCGCGCGTGAAATATGGCCCAGCTGTTCAGTACTTGACATTGTAATCTATGTCTGGCATAAACTTCAGTTTCTTCATCATATGGAGGATATAACATTGACAGGTGCTCCAAAATCCATTACAGTCAAGAGCAAACCTTTAAAATCATTACTTTGATTTTTGCAACACTCTTTCCAAATGGGTTTTTAGTCATTTAAATGTCAGTTATAATCTATGAACTGCTTCAGAGCTTCTCTCTTTGATATGACCTTAGGGTGGTCTCAGTGCCTGCTTCTATTTTTTGAAGATAGACATCACAGGCTGTTTTTTACAATGTTGTTGATGATCCTGATATGTTTGAGTAGCCTGTGCCAAGTAGGTATCATTATTTTCAATTTCAACAATTCCATTTACTCATAATCAAGCAGGTACAACCACTGCACTAAGTGCTTCTAGAACTTGGTATCCTGCACTAACTACATCCTCATCTTCATAATCATACCCTTCAGTGTGTAGATCCACCCATTTTGATGCAGTGGTGGCATCTTCAGTAGGGGGTATATCCTTCTTCTGATTAGCGTTCATTGGATAATTGTGCCAAAAATGTCCAGGTTTATGGTAATTGTTGAAAGTAAGCTCCCATCTGAGCCTCTCGATCTACTGGGTAAGAATCTTATCTCTGGGTTACACATTCTTATCGTGAGCAACTTAAACAGCCCTGATTGTTTCAAGGGTTTGTCATGATGCCTTGTACTTTATCTTCTAAGTTCATTGGACATCAAGTAATGCATCCTTGATGGCCTTAAGTGACATCGCGGCCTTGATGGATAAAGTTATGTGCATCTTCAAAATGAGAAGCATCTCTTTGATCACAGTAGCATTATCTTTGAAGTCAGTAGATCCTAAGGCTCCTGTGTTCATAGCTGCTGAGCTTTGAGTTATTAACATACTCTAATTATCAATTGACTCACTTTCTCCCATCTTTATGAGCAGGAAGTCTTGTTTAAAGTTCTGGACGTCTTGATCTCTTCCAAACTCTGAATAGAGAATGTTCCTCATTACACTCCAAATTAATCCAGAGCGTAGGATTGCATTGCGAATCTCTTGAACACCACGACATATGGAGCCTTGTATGTGGCTAGCCTACTGGCAATCATTCATGCCATCTATACTTTTTTTGTACATATGTAGGAAACCTGAAATTTTTCACTTGCCAGGTTTATACATGATTTTAAAGTAGGGCTTAAAGTTTGAGTCCTCTAATAGGTTTGGTGTGCACCATGTACATTGGTGCAGCAGTCAATTTAGCAGCCAAGATTAGTATCTCTACTGGGTAGCTTCTTGAGATGAGGTAGGGTCTGGTTGTGGCATGACCCTCAGTTGAGCTTTAAAATATCCATATTCTTGTCAAATGTGTACAGCATGGAATTATGCTGGTCTTAATATCATAATTGTTAAGGTGTAGATGTTCATTCTGTTTTTCTTTTATTAAATGATTGATCTTAATCAATTAACGATGGTCTCCTTCTTCTTTACAGCTGAGGTTCCGCCCACAATTGGTATGGAAGCAATGTGGGCTATTCTAGCGGTCTCCTTGACATGCTTAAGTTGGAAAAGTAAATCTGATACTTCATGTTCCAATGTTTGGAGTCTTAAATTGATGGTTTCTTTCTCTCTCACCAGGAGATAAGCGAAATCTTTATCATGATAGGCCTCCATAACTTCAACGTCAATCTGTTATTTTGGAATATCATGCTTTTCACTCTGATTTGATAGTGTCACTATATTGAGCGCCACAGTAAGCTCATTGGCCCTTTGTTCACTTAACTTAGGTTGTTACGCAAAAGCCTGACATGAGTAAGATTCCAGTTATTCTAGATATTATCCATCAAATCAAGAAAGTATGAGGTAAAGTTAGATTAATGAATTGCATTTCAAAGATTAATTAGCAACAAGATTGGTTTAATCGGATATCAAAGATCAATTGCAATAAGTTTTCTCAGTTAATTGAAGAGCAAACTAAATTTTGTGAAGAGATAAATTCCAACTTCCTTTTGGAATCATGTGCAAGCATTAATTACATAAGATCAGAAAAACAATAGTACCACTCTCAAAAAAATCAATCAGCTTAAGTAAGTCCAGGGAGTGAAAAGACATATATAACTAAGACATGTTATTGTTAAAACTCTGCGGTCAATAAAATATATTCTGTAAATTTGTAATTACTATCCAAGTTATTTACTAAGTTGTTATTAATCCCAAATCACTACCTTTAACCTTTAAGAATCTTTCTTCCACCTTTACTTTACTAAAAACTTATCTGAGAGTGCCTCAAACCCCAGTATAGTCACCAGTCCTTGTACTTGGATGCATTTAGTGTCCTTGTCATACTGGCTCCAAAGCCTTGGTTATTCTAGCTTACAGTTAGCTGCCTCAAACCAGGTCAATGATACATCAGTCCCTGACATAGATGGCTGACTTACTTTAGAGGGGTTCTGTTTCACATAGATAAGACACCAGGCGTCCTTCTAAAGTTGCATGGCAAAACTCACTAAGTAAATCTTCTTCTGATGCTACCTGATGTAGCATTAATGGCTGATTAGAACTCCTATTTCCCCACTGGTAATAAAGTTGTTAAAACTTTGACATAACCTCTGTACGTTGTCCTAATGCAAAATTTAACAGAAACCTCAATCAACCTCTCCCTTGGCGTTAAGCAATCAAAGTATCCTTCCAAACTAGTGTCCTGTTTCTTAGATTTTAGACTGGTTACTGGCAATCTCTTCACATAATTCAAATATAAGTGGAAATAAAGGATAAACTTGAGCTTCTGTGCTAAAAGCTTAGCTACTAGAATAAGATTGAAGTATTTTTACATTTCTTGTAGAATCTAAATATAAATTAAATACAAATTAGAAAAAAGAAAGGGAATGTGGTACAGCAATATAATATGGGCTTCATGAACCCCTTGTTAGTCTCTTTCTTGATCTCTGCCTTAGTGGAAGCATCCATCTGACTCAATGCTTGAATCCACGAGCTCCATCTCACAGTGGACATCCCTGAGCTAGGATGTTTATAAACCTTTTGTCAATACTTTCCTCTGGATATGAGGCTGCAATACCCCTTCTATTGTTGCTTCTTCTCCCAAAATTTAGTAATATTCTGATGGCAAATGATCTTTATGATGGCGCTGCTATGGTGTTCTTGATTTAAGGGTTTTGACCAAACTCTGATATTTGTTGATTGCCTTTTGGGTATTATTTATAATAGAAGGTTTGATTGCTTCCATCAGGGTAACTTGGTTCAAATGGTTGCTTAAGCAATTATTTGCTATTAGCCGTTTTAGATAAAATCTCCTTATCATTGGTCAATCATGGATTATTTCACACCACCAAAGGTTTAAGAGGGTCAAATTTCATAGTCTCCAGTAGCAGCATCTTTGTCTTCACATATTGAATTGCTTTGTCCGGAAGGCTTCAAATTATTTCTGGGTGATGTCATTCTGAATGGCTGGTAAATTCCTTAGGCTGTTGCTGTCTATAAAATGGGGTTTATCTCCTTTATCCGCGTTTCAACCTTGCATATGTAAATTCTGAAGTAATTTTATAATGACAGGGTTCCTTCCAAAGTGTTATAAATTATTCTCCAGTATAATTTTGTAATTTCCATGACAAACTTTAAGTCCTACATTATGCACCCCATTTTCAAAGCACTATATACTTGCTATATTCAACTAATAAATGACTACTTTCATATAATCTTCCTTTATTATTATTGTTTATCTGGTACTAGTAATGCTATATATATAGTTTATTATAAAAGGGTTATACTTACCCTTCCTTAAGTCAGCAGAGATTAATAGTTCTAGTGCACTATGGAGTATCCTTGTTATGTTTAATTCCAAGGCTTAAAATAGGATGGTTATTCTTGGAACCATGAAAAAAGTCTAATGTATGTAAAAATAAGACTCTCCAATTTACCTGATGTTGCACCCTGTAGCAAAAAATGATACAATGCAAGTGGCTCAACTCTTTCATCAGCACTCCCAAGTGAGTGGTCTTTTGTGTTGATATGAAAAACCATAATTATTTTTATATTATTTATTCTTTTATTATCTTCACTAATATAAAAAATATATCATTATTTGGGCCTTAAACCAATAATCAATATAATTTTACTTTGTATTCATTGCCCCTGATTCCACATTTTTAATTTGATTTTTAGTCAATAGTATCAAATTACTATTTCTTACTTTGGCCTTTCACATACAACAAATGATATCTATGAACAAGGATCAGATCCTTCAATCCTGAGAGCGCAACTCTTGATTCATAATACTTTAATTACCTTATCCTGCGGACCCAGAAACCTGTCACTTTTTATATTATTATACCTTATTATACTCTACTTTTTCTCACACCATCATTGAAAGAGTCACTAATAGGTTTAGCTTCAAGCATTCAGCCATTCACCAGTTTAGTTGGCAAAGTACTTTTATTATGTAAATGTCTTAAGCTCTAGGCAATCATTCCCTTAATCTATTTTTTCTATTATGCAGCTGTCCTATTATTATTAAGTGCTGCTTAGTTGTACCAATGAGATCCTTGGAAATGAGCAAGCATATCTAGGATGGGTTGCCATTGTAGAGGGATCTTGCTTAACTGAAGTTTCTTTAGTTTAATCTACAAAGAACAATAACCCTTTGCCCCCTATTCACTGTGAGTATTTAATACTACATTGTGCCTATTATAACTTTAATATAGATTTCTGTGACTAATTTTGGGAATTGAAACTTATTTTTACATTCATCTGTATCTATACAGACAGCCTATTAAGAAGTGCAAATTTACTTGTGCCATTACAATATGAAGCCAAAGTGTCAAAATTCTCCCCTTATTGGGGAAAGCCCTGACTAGGGGTCGCGACCCACCTATGGGCAGATGCCAGATTAGGCTCCACATTAATTTGGGGTAAGCCCAATCTGAAGTACTGAGGATCAGCCCTGATAATTGAATTTAAACTTTGACACCAGTGACTAATGCCAAGTATGTCAAAACTCAAATGAGTCATGTCAAAATCCCTTTTGGCACTTGTACCCAATCAAATTACCCTTTTAGGACCACCAGCAAATTATTCTGAGGATGGTCCCACTCCCCTTGTATTATTAATTTAGTTATTTATCCTTATTTGTCAATTCCCACTCACAATTCCACCTGTTACCAATCCATTGAGGTTCCATATTTACCTTGGGGATCATTTCAATAAGTTACCATTTCTCACCTATCTCCTTTCCATTTTTATCTTTACTTTGGGCCTTAATGGCTTATTAACTCGCTAAGGCTTTAAGGCCCTGATTAATAGAAGCTGAGTTGGATTTCCTCCCCCAAAGCCTGACAGTGGTGCTCACTACAGGGGCACCCAAGTTCTCAGCAAGAGCTAAAAATGTAAGGAAGAGGTGCAGTCCCTGGCCTCTGACCCAAGAGAGCAATCCAGGATAAGGGGGGCTAATGTTCCCCAAAACAAGCCTGGGTGACCAAGCCCGGGTTACTGGGGTGTCATTCCCAATGCCAGCTCTTATGCTGATGCCAGCCCCAGCACTGATTCCAGGACCTCCTCTTGATGCTGGCCCCCATGCTGATGCTGGCCCCAGCACCAATGCCAGGTGTCAACCCCAATGCCAGGACCTCCTCCTAATGCCAGCTCCCATGCTCATGCTGGCCCCAGTGCCAATGCCAGGTGCCAATCCTGATGCCAGCCCCAGCGCCAATGCCAGCTCTTATGCCAATGCTGGGGACACTCCCCAATGACACTTGCCAGATCCCGCCATTGAGTCTGCACCAGCTACCTTGGCCCGTTCCTCCCTGCCACCTGGATCTAGTGCCCCTGCCTCAGCTTTGACCCTTAGTCAAGGCTTGGAGGGGGCTCTGTCATGATTCTCCCTCTATTGGTGGAAGCCCCAACTAGGGGTCGCAACCCACCTATGGGTGGATGCCAGATTAGGCTCCCCATTAACTTAGGGTAAGCCTGATCAGAAGTATCAGGGATCAGCCCCAATAATTAAATTCAAATTTGACACTGGTGACTAATGCCAAGGATATCAAAACTCAATTGGGTCATGGCAAATTCCCTTTTGGCACTCATACCCAATCAAGTTACCCTTTTGGGACCACCGGCGAATTATGCTGAGGATGGTCCCACTCCCTTTGTATTATTAATTTAGTCATTTATCCTTATTCATTGATTCCCACTTCTGATTCCACCTATTCCCAATCCATCAAAGTTCCATTGATATCTTGGGGATCATTTCAATAAAGTACCGTTTCTCACCTATCTCCTTTCCATCTTTAGCTTTAATTTTGGCCTTAATGGCCTATTAACTTGCTGGGGGCTTTGGGGCCCTGATTAATAGGGGCTAGGTTGGAGTTCCTCCCCCAAAGTCCCAACACTAAGCGCCAATTGCAACATGGTCCACTTTAACAATAACTGATTCCCACTACAGGAGGCACCATGAAGCAATCGCAGAGATTTCTTTATGGATGCCATGGAAGTGTACCAAGAGGAACTTTCAGAAAGTATGAATCAAGAGATCATGTGAAGAATGCTTAATTCTTTGAAGCAGCGTGTAGCTCATTTGACTTTTGAGCTAAGGAAAGTCAGATCATCATCAGCACAAGTAAAAATATAAGAGCGGACTTAAATCAGTTGAAAGGGATAATGTATTTTTTAGAGAGGGAGAATGACAAAACCATATGAAGTTAAACACAATTTACACCATACTGGAAAGCACAACTACCAATTGGATCACTTGGGATAAGATGAGGATAATATGCAAGTCAAGTATCTTCATCCCCTCAGGCTGTTACCTAATTTGGAAGAACGCACTACCAGCACCAACACACCAGCAATATTTTTACATCCTGATCTACAAAATGAGTCTTAAGAGATCCTAATCTTGCTTTAACTTCAAGACTAAGTTCATTACTGGCAAAAGAACTATAGTCATATTTCTTTAGATACAGATCTTATCATTGACTGATCCAGCAATTCTAATAAAGCTCATCAGGTTCATGGATACATTAGTAGAGAAGCACAAGAGGCTTTTGGAGCCATTCTTTTACCTCATCACTTCTGGGCTAAAGTCAAGTAAATTCTCATTACCAAGTATGGAACCGCATAATATGTTTAAAATATGAAGAAAGAGTTTCATTTATGAGAATGGTTAAATCTGAGACAGTTATGGACTATTCAAACCCAGTATTACTAAGGCCTAACATCTTTAGAAAACTAGAGCCCTGGATTTAGTCGCCCATAAAGACTGTTTTTCTTAGCTCACTCAAATCACACATGCAACCCCAGTACACATGAACTTGGCTGTAAAACTCACTGAAAACCTGAAGGCCCTTAAGGAGAACTGAAGTAACTTCAAAGACGCATATAAGACAGAGTCAAGACATCAGAACTATCAGAAATGTTGCCTTGTGTTAAAAAATTTTATGTTGCTCAAAGGTGCAAGGCTAAGCCTAAGTAGAAGGCTTGACAAGAATTAAATGTAAGTACTAAATACGCCACGCTCAAATGTAACAGCTATCAGCAAGAAGAACACTTTTGGAGAAATTATCCTAATATAAAAGAAGAAAAAAAGGAAAGAACCCAAAGAAGAGATTGTGGTATCAGTCAATTCTTTCACACACCATACTAAAAGAAGAATTGAAATAAAAATTGGTTTAAGAGTTGAGTCAATATACTATGTCATTAATCCCCCAAGTAAAGTGGGTTTACCCGCCCACCTCGACCCAAACAAAGAAAATCTTGATCCCTCAGAACAATCCTATTTGACTCAAGCTCTTCAAGACCACTCAGATCATAGACAGTATATTGGATGGAAAATTTAGTGGAAACTACATCCAAGAAGACTAATTGAGAACCATGAGTCACCCAAGGCTTGTAAGGAGCCCCTCCTTCCTGAAAAATTATGAATATTCAGTTAAACAATCAGTGCAATTCTTACCATGGGAAAGACTATCAACAAATCTGTAATAAAAAGTATAAGTTACTATACACAAAGTCAAAGTTTTAGCAGTACTGAATACAGGCGCTCCAGTCAAAATCATGTCAACCAAGCTTTAAAGAGATTGAAGTGTTGCAGACATTGGTCATCTAGAAAAGTTCATAACTGCTATCATGAGTCATCTAAAGCACTAGGAGCCTATACTTCATTATCCTTGCAATTTTGACATTGTCTTATCTTCTCTGGATGTGGTAATTGGGAACAAACATTATAATTTCCTCATATGAACGCAGTTCTAGTTGAGTTTAAAGGGAACAATGACTTTAATCAGAGTTTAATCAGCTGACTCAATTAACAGATTCCAATTTAGTTTAAGAAAGAGAGAAGAAGGAGAAGAAGTGAGTATGTCTAGTAAAAATTGAACATTTTATTTCTTTATTCAATTATACCTTGAAGACAAAGGGAACAAAGCAGCTACCACTGACAATGAAGCAAGTCTAATTTTTCCTATGAGAAGTGAGGAATGTACTTACTATCTGGAGAACAGAGGGTTATGCTGGTTATCATTAGTATCAATATTTCAGAACAGACAGTGCTCATGATCTATTGTCCTAAAGGAGTTAGAGACCAGAACCCATAGTGATTCCTGCATTTTATGATATATTATACTAAGGAGAAGCCAAAGTCCTACTTGGGGATATTATGAAGCACCCTATCTGGATCAAGATGAGTCAAACCATAGGCAAAGCAAAGGTTTACCACTACACCAATGTTGATCAGTATATGTCATTTCTGCATTGATGAGATTGGGCTTCAAGAGCTAACTACACAAGAAGAACATGAGCTCAACAAACTCTTGGATCGTTAAACAAATATTCTTAGCAATGGACCAATGATTATGGCCTTTCAAGAGAGGGTTCACAAGATTAACACTGGGAGTGCCAAAAATTTTTAATCAAAGACTTACCATTGTTCCAATACCGATGAAGAAGTCATTTTTGAAAGAGTTGCAACAACTTATGGATGCAGGCCTGGTACAACCCTCTAAAAGTTTTGGGCTTCATCCCTTCTACTAGTGTGGAAGAAGGATGGGATACATTGAATAGTTACTACTTTGTAGAAGACCCAACAACTTGACTAAAATAGAATTTATACCCATTATTGCATATCAATAATGTGCTTTAAAATGAATTAAGAATTTACTACTTCTCTGCTATGGACCTGGAAAGTGGATAATAGCAGATAAAGTTGTCACCAGAAGATCAGGAGATGTTTGTGGTGATAGCCAGCCACTAATTATATGAGCCAAAACCTATGCCACAGGCCTTGTGCAACGCCTCAGCTAAGTATCAGAAAGTGATGGATCAGATATTTGGAGATCAAATATGTTCAGTGCACTTATTTATCCATACATGATTGCAGTGTACTAAAAACATTCAAGCATCATCAATCTCATCTGAATGAAGACATTACCCTCCTAAGAAAAACAACCTTAAGTTGAATGGAAGAAAGTGCTTGTTTTTGAAGATCCAGTTAAAATTCCTTACCCACAAAGTAAACCAAATAGGAATTGATCCTCAGAAAGAGAAGGCGGAGGATATTTCCAGGATGAGTTCCCTCAAATGCATGAGATATGTCTCAGTGCCTGAGCATGGTTGGCTACTGCTGCCAATTTGTGCAAACTTTGCAGATATTACTAAGTCACTTACACACCTGCAGAACAAATGTGTACTCTTCAATTGGAAAAAGAGCAAGAGGATGCTGTTGAAAATATGGGTATTATTTGTTGATAGTCAAAACTTTGAAGGCTAGACAATTATTAGTCAAACTAGCATAAGCAGTCTTCTTAGCCAAATTATTCATTTGATAAGGATATTAGGCTCCTTGGCTTTGCATAATGATCTTTATTGTGTGCAGATTATAATAAGACATAACCTATATAAAGATTCAGTGATCCTAATAGAAATTCCCACTTAAAATAGATAAGTGATCTGCTGGAAATTTTTCTTATTATAGATATGTTTAAACCTATTTATATGACTAGGGAAGAATCATGGATGAAAGCTACTTAAATATCAAGGTTAATAAATAGATTAATGATAAGATGGACCATGATAATCAGGAATAATTCATGTCAGGCGGAAATCTTGCTTAATCCCATCAGTGGATCACTAGGATAGCAATTCATAGTCATTAACTGTTTCTTTACAGTATGACTAGTGAGATGCACTCGTTGCTTAATCCAATAATTTTAGACATATTATAATATGGGACCAGCGACTTTTCTCTCTCGTTGCAATCACTTTTGCAACTTATTCAATTCAAGTCTGATTCTAGTTTGATAATCTCACAGAGGAGATTAGTCTGCGCCCATGTCAGGGAGCAGTTGGGCAAGTAAGATAAGAGGAGCAGGTGGTAGGCCCGCAGCCTCAAACGTTCAAAAATGCCCCAGAGAAACTGGCAGAATAGAAAAAAAAATAATAAAAAACTGGTGGTCACTATTTCCCCAGAAATCCTCACTTGGCAAGCATGATGCAACCAGTACATCAACATGCTGCACTCCCAACCACTCTCGTCAGTGGAATATGGAGTCCATGTGTTTCTGGACATCTAACAAACAGCTTTATGGGAAAAATTTTGTGGGGATGTGCACACTTTTTTCCTGACCATGGTGTACGTTGCACCTCACTCCATGTCACATGGTTGGCTGGACCTCAGTTTCAAAAACAAGGAGGCAGCATACAAAGCTGCTGAAGTGTGCATATTGATTGACCTCCCCAAAGGGCAACAGGTCATCAAAACCAAACGCACCAGATGGACTAAATCCAACCAAATTTTCCTCACATTTGACTTTTTGCCTACTATGGTAAAACGTGCCATTTTTGGAGCAGCACCTGAAAGATGGTCTCACCGTTTATGGTGAAATACAATCTTTTGAGATGCAATGCTTTATGCTGATGCCACACCTGTGCACCAGCAAAGCCATTGCAGTTCTGACCCCAACTGAGGAGATCGCAAAGGACCTAACCCAGATCCTGCACTCCACATATATCAATATTGAAGGGTATACCACCCTCCCTTTCTGGGTAACTGTGGACAGCGCGCCCCCCATCTGCACCCACTGTGACGCATTCAGCCATAAGGCACATGCATGCCCCACCAATGAGGGCATCACATTCCAAGAGCACCCCTCAGTGGCCATGGCCAGTGGAGAGGCACACTACGAACCAACTGCAAGCACCAAAGAGGCTTTCCTGTGGGGAGCACAAGGCTGCTACTTACTGGTAAAACCTATTTCCCCACAAAGTGGAAGAAGGCCAAGCAGGCCTGCAGGGCCGCGGCCAAAGAAGCGTCAAGGTCACCACTGCTATCCCACACTCCCAACACCAGGAGGACATTGAAACCTTCATGGCAGAAGCAACTCAGGAATCCATCAATCAATCAGATTGGGAAGCCCATGCCAATTGGGCCACCCATTATGAGGATCTGATGGGTGACTTGATATCACCCAATCTTTGCAACCAAGCTCTGGTTGAAACTGTCTTGGGGTCCAACCTGCCTGAAAAAAATTTTGACCCAATTGATGGTGCACCAAACTCAACCACACCACAAAAAATTTGTTCAATGTTGGGGAAACAAAAAGTGAAGGCAAAAGTCAACGTGAACCTATCTGCTAAAATTAACAAAACTACCAATAGCATTGCTGCAAAAACCTGCACTGCTGTGAAGGCCCATGGGGATCTAGAGGAGGCTAGTGGGCCCAGGTGCCCACCCCCTCACACCTAAGGTGTGATGGGGGAAACCTTCACTTTAGGGACATTGAATATTGCTGGACTCAAGGCCTTGCCGTCCTAGGCTAGGAAACTGAGTTTTTTACAAAAAAATTTACCCATGGATATCCTGGCCATCCAGGAGTCCCACTGTCCATGAGATTCTGAGGATGCTTGGAAAACCATGCTCCTCCCATCCCTATCCTTTTGGTCAGAGCACTGTGGGGTGCTAGTTTGGAAAAACAATTTTTTCAAATTTTTATCATCAGAATCCTTCCTCAATGGCTGAGTCCTCATTGTCACTTTCTTGTGGGCTGACGTGGTGCATGCTATCATCAACATCTATGCTCCAATCTGTGCATGAGAGCATCAGGAATTTTTCTCATTGGTCAAATCCCTCCCGCTACCTCCAGACCCTTTGTAGTCAGCAATATGAACTGTTGGCTAAACACACCCATGGACCATTGGCCTTCCTCCTCCCATGCCCCCCAGGGTCATGTAGAACTTCACGTTCTTAAAGGCCACCCTTGGGGTTAATGGATGCACTGCCATGGCAAGCTATGCTGCTCAAAAACATGACGCGCCCCCATGTCCACAATGGCCAATTAAGGTCCATGACCTGCAATGACCTTATTCTTACGCCAGCAAAATTCCAACCTCACTTTCCCACTTCCAAACAACAAATATTGAATTCTCCAACCACCGGCTGGTCTCAATAACCTACCACCTACCTGTCACAGTGGCTAAGGCCCCACATTGGTGAAAACTCCACCCTCCAAAACTTGTGTTGCCAGGATTTTCCACTTGGGTGGAATCAGCAACTTTGGCAAAAGAGTTTGTTACACTGTTTTGCGCGGACCCCATCTCCACATGGTCAACCTTCAGAAAGGATACCATCCGCCACTCTCGCCACCTCTCCTCCTGACACTCACAAGCCACATCAGCCATCATTTCACGCGTTCTGGCAGAGTTGGCACACCTAGAGTCCAACATCCCAGCTACAGGCTACAGCTCTGCATGGGGCTGGAAGTGGGCGGAAGCAGCCACCCACCTCAACACACTCGAAAGGCAACACAAACATCAGGTTTGTGTTCAGTACAGGGCCAAATGCATTACAGAGGGCGACAAGTGCACCGCATATTTTTTTAAAAAAAATGCACCACGCCAGAGCATTGTCTGCACACAGGTGCAAAGATCGGATGATTCTGTCATGGATACACCAGCTGAAGTTGCAATTGAAATACAAAAGTATTACTCTGAGTTATACTGATCCGATCTAATTCAGCCAGCTGAAGTGGTGGAATTTTTTGACCAAACCCACATCCACACCATTTCCCAATACCCGGAAATAATGAATTTGATTATTCCAAATGAACTATGGACAGCCATCTGCAGTGCACCAAATCAGAAATGCCCAGGCCCAGATGGCATTCCATATGAATTCTATAAAAAGTACTTCAAATATATATCCCCACTGCTGCTTGCCTCACTTAACCAGAGCCTTCTGGAAACGCGCCTCCTACCAGGAGGACAAGAGGCCTTCACCATCACACTCCAAGAAAGGGGACAAGCTAGACTTAGCCAACTGGCGCCCATTTCTTTAACTAACATGGATACAAAAATTCTAACTAAAATCATGGCTAACCATTTAGGGATTGTAGCATCTGCCACCATCTCCCCAGAACAATCTGGTTTCATACCCAGAAGGTCGATTTGGGACAACATGCACTCTGTGGCTAACGCATGCCAGTCCACAGCCTCTGGGGCACTTTTATTCTTGGACCAACAGAAGGCCTATGATAGAGTAAACTGGGAATACCTCAGGGCCTGCCTCCATCAATTCCGCCTACCTCCTCTCTTCATCAACTGGGTAATGCTGCTCACGGAATCTGCAACAATGGCAGTGCGTGGCCCTGGCTTCCTAATGGAAGTAGTCCACCCTCAAAGGGGCTTATGACAAGGGGACCCCCTTAGCCCACTCTTATACAACTTCAGCCTTGACCCACTACTTCAAAATGTGAATGCCCAACTCACTGGGGTCCATGTACCAGGCCAAGCCCCAGTCAAGATGATGGCGTTTGCAGATGACTGTGTGGTTAGGGTGTCTAATAATAAAGATGCACGTGCACTTGAAGCTCTCATCCAGGAGTATTCCCGGGTAAGTAATGCTGCACTGAATGCTTCCAAAACCAAAATCATCCTCCTTGGTCAGTATCAAACCTGCTGGGCCCCAGCAACCAGTGCCCAGCCCAGCCCATCTGCTCACACATGTGCTCGCCCTCCCTGCTCACCCCACACCGCCCCACTAGTGCTCCCCTTCGTGCCACGCCCTACCATAGGGCCTGTCCGCCATCTGGTTGTGTGGGTGAAAGCAGGCAGGTACGCATCAGCAGTAATGGAAAGTCATATTTTAGACAACATGATGAAGCGCATCGCCTCCCTCAGAGCCCACCCTACTTCCTTTACTGGCAGGGTTGTTTTAGCCAACTCTATGCTCCTCTCCAAGGTCTGGTTTGGAGCCCACGCCATCCCCTTCTCCCCAAGCTTTTTCAAATCCTTGTATGCCCTTCTGCAAGGATGGCTTTGGTCAGGCCGCCCTCCACCAGTATGGCTAGAGGTCATGTTTGGCCCTCACCATCATGGTGGCATGGGCCTGCTTGACTTCAAAGCCCATGCTGCCAAGATCCTGGGCACCTAGATTGTGGCCGTCACTGCCCCTATGCTCCTCTCCCAACACTGGTCCCGCGTGGCCCACTCCAACTTCTCCCACGCCTTGGGCCTTAACAATCCATCAAACCCTCACTCCTTGATGAAATACCTGGCTTCACACCCATCGGCCACAGGTCCTCACAGGACTAAAACCCACTACAAATGAATCCTCCTCTCCATGTGGAGCGCTGAGTGGAGAATTCGTATTAGTGGACACACAGCCCAGAGAGGCCGCCCCTCTCCTCAGTTCACACAAGAGGTACAGGGGCTACCTATCCAAGATGGTGTGACCCCCACATGACCCCATGTCCTATCCAGGGTGGACTACCTGGACATGATGGACATCCCTTACTCCATTGAGACTCAGAAGACTATTTGGAAATATGCACACCATCCTCTGTTGCAGCCTCAAGTCCGTTCCCATGTGTGGCGCTGCCTGAGGTGGGTGTACTGTATGGCTGAGCGCTCTAACACTTTACACTCATCCTGCGTCATGTGTGGCCAGTATGGAACGCTGTTCCACCGCATGGAGAAGTGTCCTACCTCTAGAGTGATATGGCGTGAAGTTCAACGTCTGCTTGGCCAGGATCAAACACATCCCTTCAGTCTGTCAAGAGATATGTTTGCTTTATCAATGGCCTTTCCCCTTCCACCCTCCCTCCATGCTCTGGTGGTTGCAATCGCCATGTGGACTATCCACACGATTGTCTTGGATGCCATCGCAGGCTCCACCCCCACCCTCCCAGAAGCTGTCCACAGATTCTGGTCTCATTTGGTGGACCACTTTCAGGCATGGATGTTTGGATACCTCCCACCACATTGCTGACAGCTGGTCTCCTCCTTGTTCCCAGTTTGGTTCATCAAATCAGACCCTTTCCTCCACACGTGTTCAATTGTGGCTACAGCCCCTTCACACGTTCCCTCCCCTTCCCCATAGTGGCGTTCCCGCTGGCAACAAGAGATAGCCTCGCTTCTCTGGGGTGCCTTCCCTGTTACTAATTTTTGTTTCTTTTGGGTCAAATTCGGAAGTGTCCATCCCATGGTTGGCCTTCCTCGCAATAAATTTAAAATCTAAATAATATGGGACCAGCGGTATACCATATATAGATAAATATTAAGTACTTGGTTTAACTATAACTGAATAATAAACACCAAGTTAAGGCTTCAACTTTAATAGTAAATCCTTATGGAGACCCCTCTAAGCCTTAATTGATGGTGGTTTGATTTTAACAGGGTAGTAAGCCTCGTTAGGGTCCAAACTACCAGAGTTGATTTGAGTGTAGTAATCTAAGGAAGTCGGGTTAGATGACCCAGCAATTGAGAGTTGGTTTTCAGTCTCATAAACTGTAAGCAGTTGAAATGGGCAATTGGGTTTATGCCATAGGTATTGTCACACTTAAAGCTTATAAGGGTGTGCCCTATTTTTTATTTCCACCAAGTAGAAGAGCAAGTTTTGGTAGCTAACCAGAAGCTTTTCTGGTTAAAGTGGGCTGAAGAAGACACCAACTGAATACAGTGGATGCCATTTCCTTATGACCAGTGCAGCAGCATTCATGACCAATGCAAATGTCAATGATGTCATGGTATGGCAGATAACAGTGTTCCATAGCTTAATGGTCCCATCTCTACTTCATGGAGCAAGCAGCTGAAGATGGGGTTGGATGTGGATGCTCCATACAGTGTCCTGATAATTAATTAAGGTCATTTAAAGATGGTGGGGATCTATAAAGGCCTGAAATTGGCGGCCCTTGCTGAGAAAATTCCAGGACTTGATGGTGTAACCTTAAGATACTAACACCAGGGTATGTCGCCAGTGAAAATCTATCAAGAACACACTGTCATGATAGCTCCTTAGCGTCAATTTGAGCTTCCAGGTCAGAGATTGTGTCGCAGGAACCCTTTTGCTCCATTCCCATTAATGGTTTGAGACACCTCCACTTCAACAAGAATTCAACATCAGGAAAGGGACCATATGGGTCCATGGTGTCCTGAAAAGCCTTCAAATCAAGAAGCAGCACAGTGGGTTTAAAGAGCTCATCTAAATCTTCTGACTTCCTCCATAAAGCTTTAAGGATAGAGCTTAGCTCACCCAATGTTGCAGATGAGAGTGAGGACTTTGGCAAAGCTGTTGGTAACAAAGGATGCTTGGCGTTATTTGGAGTTGGCGCCAAGTGTGAGTATTTTCTCAAATTAAGTGGTTTAGGTTCTAAAAATTAGAAATGGTGGCAACTTTTATTGGTTGGACATTAAAATTTGATAGGCATATTGGCCTGGCCGTCTGAATCTTTAAAGTCCAATCTGATTTCAGGTGATGGTTCTTCCTTGGTTAGCTTTAGTAATTAGATGCTGATTCAGCTTGGGCTCTTAATTTACATCAAGGGTTTTGGGCTGATAATTTGAAGATCAGAAATGAGTAGCTTGGTGTTAAACTCTATCAGATAATTAATGGGAATAGTTGAGTTTTTTAATCTTGGATTAAGGAGGTTTGGAGTTTTAGGCTTTTGATATTCAGCCTAATTGCACATGGGGCCACTTATTAAATATAATTATTGGTAAATCAATGATTAGCCAGTGTTCATGATCTGCCTAATTTTTCTGAACAGTTTGGTTGAAATCATCAGGAGGGATTAGTGTGATTTGAAATTGAGTTGGTAATCAGTTGTTAACTCATCAAGACCATCACAATTTTCTGTATATGGGTGGGGGTGTTAATTCCTTATTACCAAAAGTGGTACCTAATTTACTAGGTAAAATAAATAAATAATAAATTTTTAGGAATTATATTAATTAATAAATGGATGTAAATGATATCAAGAGCCCTTGGCGTGGCTAGCCTAAGTAAGTTTTTGGAATTGTTAGTGGCCTTAGTGGGGACAAATATATTAGGCGCTGAGACTTCTTGAAGGATATATATTAATCACCTGTGAAAATATTTTCTCACCAGGAAGCCCAGGAAGCAGACCTGTCAAGAAGCACCAGTCTGGATTTTGTCCAGAAAGAAAAGCAGCATTTTTTAGTACTAGATGGTCAAGAAGCATTTGTTTTGAAGGCTACAAAGGTACTATCTTTGTAGCACTAGTGACTTATTAAAAGTAAAATCTTCTAGGGAAACTGAATTATATTCTGACTAATTAGGTCAAAATTAAAAGTTAATTGAATAAGAAATTGATTATAGGATTGGATCTTTTAGTATACACTCACACTCTTCTTATCACTAAGGATATTCAAATTTTTAAATGGTATGTCTTCACTGGGTAGCCTCAGAAGCAACTGGAAGAAAGCACCAATGTTGAAGATCTAAATATTAATGATGATGGACAGTCCTTTGAGGCTAGATGATTATTAGCCAACCTAGTGTTAGAGATCTCCTTAGCTAAAATGCTTGTTTGCTAAGGCAATTAGGCTCTTTGGCCGTGCTGAATGATCTCAATTCTGTATTAAAATAGGACTTAATGTAGATAAAGGTTCAGCAGTCCTAAGAGAATTTTTTCACTTAAAATAGATATAGGATCTGAGAAAAAGTTATTTTTATTATACATATGTTTAGATCTATTTATAGTACTAGGGAGGTGTCATAAATGAAGGCTAGTTAAATAAAAAGGTAATAAATTCATAATAGTTAAGATAGATCATAATAATCAGGAATAATCCTAGTTAGGTGGCAATATTGCTTAATCCCATCAGTGGATCACTAGGATAGCGATTCATAGGCATTAACTGAATCTTAATAGTTAATGGGATTCACTTGTTGCTTCATTCAATAATTTTAACATATTATATATAAGACCAAAGGTATACCATATATAGATAAATATTAAAATTATTTGGTTTAACTATGATTGAATAATTAGCACCAAGTTGAGGCTACCTCTTAAATAGTAGAAAATTCTAACAGATTCTTTTAACCAACTCAAGCAGACTTTAGTGAAATCACCATTTATGATATACCCGGTTTTAATAAACCTTCTACATCTAAACCAACGCCAGCAACGTGGGTATGTGTGCCGTCTTAGCTCAGTTGGATAAATATGGGGTGGATTACTTAAAAGAAATCTATTAGAAGATGTTCATAGGATCTGAATGCAACTACACTGTTACAGAGCGTGAGTGCCTAGTTGTGATCAAAGCAGTACACCATATCTGACCTTACATTTATAGTGTACACTTCAAGATAATCATAGATCACGCCTCACTGAGAT
This sequence comes from Massospora cicadina, assembly GCA_022478985.1. Classification (NCBI taxonomy): domain Eukaryota; kingdom Fungi; phylum Entomophthoromycota; class Entomophthoromycetes; order Entomophthorales; family Entomophthoraceae; genus Massospora; species Massospora cicadina. The sequence goes on along the minus strand of JAKSZP010010748.1, from coordinate 32,947 downwards.
GGTTAACAAATATGAAAAACATAGATAAAAGACTTTTAAGATAGGTCATTTGGCTGCGAGTTAAAACTTTGAAATCTTGCACCAGGCCATAGAGAAGCACCTGAATGTTGATGGCTTGTCATAATCACCTGTTTTCCACTTGCAAGCACCTGAAACTAATAGGATAATAAAGTAATCATAAAGTCCAATGGATGAATAAGAATAAGAGGACGATTTATTGAAGAGGTTTTTAGGAAATGTTAAAGAGCAATGAGGTTTATACAAGGACTTCTGGAGAAACTAGTATGCAAGAAAAGATTACCATATTTGAAGCTGAGAAAACAAATGGTATTAAGCATGGATGAATTATTGTCAAGTAGGCTCCAGAAGGCTACAGAAGACATATCAGAATATCAAGGAGAGATTCTACTTGGAGCAATGTTGGATGACATCAGTTAGGCTCTAGAGCTCTGTGTTAAATTCACTTAATACAAGCCACTCTTAAAGAAGTTTAATTTTCAATCTGTTCCCCAAGTGCACTCTTTCACAATGTCTCCATTGACTTTGTAGGATCATTTTCTAAAGTCATCCAATGTGTATCAGTTCATCATTGTTGCAAAAGAACAAATAAGCAAGTAGTTAAAAGAGATTGCAGTCAAGGCTTTTACCTCCAAAGTTACCACAGGGTTTTTGTGCAACTATGCTATTAATCACCATGGATGCCTTCAGATACTAATATTAATAATGGAAGGTTCTTTATCTCAGATGTTGTGAGATATCTGAAGGACTTAATGGGAGTCAAGCAACTGTTTACCATGCTATACACATCCTTGAGCAATAAAAGTGTCATAGCTTAATAACATAAATGAGGGGAACAACTTTAAAGACAAGGCTGGACGTTAGGAGGACAAAAAAGTCAAGTTGACGACCTCCCTGACTTAAAACATACCTTGGACCAACGCTGGGTGCAAGCAAGATATTCCCAGGTTGGTCTTGGGGATGTTCTTGATGCTCAGCCCTGCGTTACAGCAAGGGCGTTAAAACGCATCAGCTATGTTACCAATGATGACGGTTTGATTTGGCTGCTTGGAGAACAGGGTTTCTAACCCTGTTCAATTTTTAATATTGCCAAATTGGGATGGCTTTACCCGCAATCAATAGCTTGAGCTCAGCCAATCTCAAGCTACAATACCCTGCTGATGATAGGGTGAGCCTATTGGTTTGCTTAGGCTTAGCACCACTTCTGCCAATCAATGACTCGCCTCCCATTGTTTAAGTATGTTTTATGAGACCAACTTTCCTTGTTGGTTGACTTCCTAATAAAATCCCACATTTTTTTACATTTCTTTGTATGGTTCCTTGGGAAAACCTGTGCGCAGACCTCTTTGAGAAAGTCTCTAACAACGCTGGTCGCTTCATTTTAATAAAAATTATCTACTGTATCTGGTGCACCTCTGGGCCGCCCTGGTCCCCTCCAGATTGAGGCACCTAAGCACCCTGGGAATGATCTCCACCTGGTTATAGATTTCCCTTTGGGGTCCAACCAAGTTTTTTTGTTTATTTGTTATCTACTACTATATACCGCTTTGTACACCCTTGCCATGGGTCCCTTTTGCTCTGCACCCTCTGCATTGCCCTGTTTCCAATCTTGCTAATGTTTCATTCCCTGGCACTGTGTGGCTGTGCATCCCACACCACCTCTCTGGGAACTAGAAAGTTACAAACACTCTTCTGACAGAAAGAGTGGAAAGAGTAGATGGAACTCTTGCTTCAAAATTACAAGGAGATTACATCCAACTGCAGTTTAAAATGGAACATCTTGATGCCATCAGTCCTGTTTTCTTACTATCTTAACTACCATAGGACTTTTGGCATCTCACCATTTAAATTGCTATATGGAAGAGAAGCCATGTTACCAAGCTTGTTAACCCTAGTGATGGATGTGGGTAGAAGAACCCTCAACAGATACTAAAAGAAGTAAGCAGAGGAGTTAGTCAAGACACAAATAGATATCAGAAGCAACAATATGAAGTTGCTTAAGGAAAGTACCACAGAGAGTGACCAGAGATCCAAGTTGCATATATTCAAGGTGGGACAGAGAGTGATGTTTTACCATATGCGTGGAGGACAATATGAGAAGTTGCCAGCTATCAGGATGAACCCTGCAACTGTTATCAAAAAAGAGAAATCAATTATGTTGTCAAGAATCATACACCACATATTACTTATAACTGAATCCATGGATGGCACCTTAAGTCTTTCCCTAATCCTTATCTTGGATGAGGGTAATATTAGATAGATGCTAATTAAAGAATACAATTCTCTCACAATATGGAAAGACCCCTTCAGAAACCATAATCTGATAATAATATTATTATTACTAATAGTAATAATCCTATAGGCTGCATAACAACCATCAAATCCCTTTGACACAGCTGATGCATAAAATATATTATATTAAATTCAAAATCCCATTTTATAGATTTGAGAGGTTTAAAATTCTAATAATGAAGGCTTTTATATACCTCCTGGCCATTTTGTATGTCAGCTGTTAACAATGATATAAGAAAACACACCAGTATAGATATTGCTCAAAAAGAGTATGTGTCTGAAATTGGAAATAACACCCCTGGAGGACCCCTTTTTAACCTTGAGGTTTTCTCAACAAGATGGCCAAGTTATCATTACCCAATCTAAAGAGAGATTCCCTATTTAAAAAACACAAATGAAAATATTACCAAAATTGGAAATAGACTAAATTTGAAACAGCACTTAATTGATAAGAGCAAAGTACAAAGGCAGCTGCAAGAGCCACAGGAGCTATAGGAAGCACAGGAGCCATAGGAGTTCATTATAAGCAATAAACAGGCATCTAGTAAATTTAGAAAACAGGAATTCACAGTACAATCTGTGGAGACAACCCAAATGTCAGCAAGAATCAGGAATTTGAAATCTGTCAAACCCAAAACCAATATACAAATGAAGAATTGCCTTCTGATAAGAGACTGACTTGTTATACCCCAAGATTTACCTTAAACACCTTAAAAACCAATATTATGTATAAAAATGAATATATTTGTAATGAAAATAACTTCTTTCACAAATCTGATTTTATGGTTGTTTTATATGGTGTTAATGATGCCAAATTACTAGAAGTATCAGTAGCAAAGGTTTGGACTTAGCCTGTTTTGTTGCCAGCAGAGGTTGAGAGGAGCTCTGGTGTGCTTAAGAACAGCAATTTTTAAGATAATTTTAGGCTTCAACATGGGCTGGAAACTCTTAGAACATGAGTAAATGTCACATGTACCAGAAGTAAAAACTCTTCAGATTTCCCAATGATGCTTCCCAAGATCAATAAATAACTTGTTCTAACTGTATCAGCTCTTTCAATCAGCACCTACTGAGCAAGCGTGCCAGTTTGTCAATATTATAATAAATTTAAAGCCATAAAATCAACATAAGCACAATTAGAGTGTCAACAAATAGTGACCCTTCTTGTTTGTGTAAGCTGTTCCATACCTAAATAAAAAGTAGGATTATATATTGCATACCTATAACTTTTTAAAGCATCAGATAAAAAAATTTAATCTGACACAGCCAAATATATATATTGCGTTAATACTGTAATTACTTTCTAATAAAGATCTTAAAATTTTGTCTCTTGATGAAAGTATTTTATCAGTTTGTTGATGAATTATGAGATCAATGCTTAATTATTCAACTTAATTGCAATATATTTTTGTTTTGTTGGAACAGGTAATTTTTTAAACCACAATAATGGTAATTTATATAATATTGTATTGGAATAGATAGCCCAGATATGAAGCACAAACTTTATAGTTAAGCTAACTGTTTATATATCTATTCAATGCTTTCCAAAAAGAGATTGATAAATATTTAAAAATCAGGAAGGAAGCACAATAAGAGCCAAGGCATCAAGGATATTTTCAACTTCAATTCTAGGATCTTAGCATTTTGATTGAACAAAAAATTAATATAAGATTTAGTTTAAGATTTACAGTAAAACTTAATTTAGTGTTATCTATCTAGAGAAACTACTTAAATCAGTATCAAAACACTCTGTTAAAACATTTTAAAAATGATAAAAAATACCTTTTCAAAATTACTTCTAAGAAAGGAGGGTGCCCCAGTGGTAGAACTGTGCTCAATGACTGTTGCCTCCACAGCTTGATCCCAGTAGATGAACTTGGGCAGGGGATAATTATGACTGTGTTGGTATTGTGACTTTATGCCTAATCCAAGATAACAAATAGCAAGGTGGTTCATAGTGTTCCTGGGCTATCAGAACACTACATTTAGAGGTTAACTGGGATTCATCTCCTTTTTATTGATTTGATGCCCTATCTTCCCTTTAGTTGGTGCAGTATCATCCCCAGGTCAGGCCACCTCAAATAAATGAATTACATCTAAGGTGAAAGCAAGAGAATAAAAACATTGCTAGAGCTTTTAATGCTTTCTATATCTCTGCTAATTGCAAAAATTAATGTCTGACGTTATTCTAATTTATTGCCTTTACCTTAATGGTATAATAATTATTTGGAGCTTGTGACTTGTAAATTTCCTTTTAGTTTGCATAACAAGTTATGATGCAATATCTGGAAAAATTCATTTTTAACATCATAATGGTACATTATAAAGGCTATTAATAGATTTATTATTAATAAAATCTTCTTGTGATTCATTATTAGTTATATAAACTAGTTGTGACAGCTTCACTTATAAGCTTCTATTTAAGATAAAATTAAGGCCTTCCTGGTTTATATTAAACATCTTTAATCCTTTAAATAAGGATTAAGTGCCAGAAGTATTTTAAAATTACTTATTTTTGGTTTCTCGGGACTAGGACTAGCAAGATACTACCAAGCGGAAATACTATAATAAAACATAATATAATCAGAAACTATTTTAATCCCATTGAAAATCTATCATAATAAAGCATGGCAATTTAGATCTTATTTTAAGCTTCAAAATAGCGATGAATTGGGTCCTTTACATGCTGGTGATAAGAAATATACAGCTGATAATAAATCATGGTAATGAATTACTAGTCAGGATGACAAGCTTTCATTAAGTGGAAAAAAGTTTACGCTAAGAAAATGTGCTATGAATTTGAATTAATATTTCAGTAAAGCTTCCTTTATAGTGCTTGTCCCAAGCCAGTTTACCTATAAATATAATTTAGCAAAGTGCGGAAAGCTAGCTAGTATTTGACAAAATATAAAATAATAAAGATGGCAATAGTTTAGCGGTTTGGACCCTAAGTTCAACTGCCATGATTAGAATTATGATAAGCTACTTAAATTGAGAATTTAATATCTAAAATTATCAAGTTTTATTTTGATAAATTTTAATATATATTTGAATGTGAGTCAACTGATAAGTAAAACAAAGCTTTTTATATTAGTTGTATCTTAGCTGGTATACTTGTACTAGGGTTGACCCACCTCAAATAGTTATAATAGTTAAAAATATGTTTATTTGAGGTAAGAATAGCTATAATAGTTGCTTTGCAAAAACCAGGTTAATTTTAATTTTTTACTAGCAGTGTTAACCAGCGTTGCTCAGTTTTATTTGATACCAGATGATTTAGACTAATTAGTTTAGATTTTATATTATAACTAACACAAACATGCTTACTCATCCAACTATACCTCCTCATGCCCCATGTCACTGATGCTCTCACCCCAATGCTGTCCGCCATGGTCCACCAGCTAAAGCGGGCGCCAGACAATTTTCCCTAAAGCCTCCTCATCATCTGATATGGCTTCCTAGGCTGATAACCTAGGGGCTATATTAGGAATTTTTTAATCTATGATAATCCCTTTGTTTGGCCCATTTGCAAATAAAGATGCGTGGCAGCTCCCCCTTTGGGTTGGGCACCACTAGTACTAAAAAAACATGCTTACTCATTATCATTGAATATATTAAACTGATTAATCTCCAACTGCTTACCCAATAAGCTAACCTATCAAAATAAATCAAAAACCACCAACCACTTAGCCAAATCCAATTGAATCTATCAAGATACTCTATTACCATCAAACCACTTGGCAAATCCAAAGAACCTATCAAATCAACCAAAATCCACCAACCACAAAGCCAAAACCAATTCAATTTAAGAAACAACCAAATAAACCAACTCCTCAGCCAAATAAAATTAAGATTTATCAAATTAATCAAAATTCACCAACACTCAAATAAATCTGGTTTATATTGAATTACTAAAAAACTGCCCACCACTTACACAAACCCACTGGATTTATAATTTAACAAAAAACACCAACCATTCATCCAATTAAAATTAACCGTAGGATCAATCAAATACCACCAAACTTCCAACCAAAATATCTATATATTAAAAATCATTATGTGTATATATGTGACATATTATCTTTTAAACTAATAACCAATTTTACCCTAGCTTGGCACAGATATTTTATGAATTAGGTGGAACAACTTAGATAGGTTTTAAAATCATAATAAGAAAAATCAAATAAAGTTGTAATTTTAAAAATAAACAGATGATTATTAGTCAAGCTAACATCGTAAGGTGTAAGCGCTTAAGTTAAACTTGAATGAAAAAATACTCAAAAGTGCAGAACTGATAATCTTATTGTCAAAGCAAAGCTAAATTAAAACTCAATACACTATACTTTTTTAGATAAATTTGATAACTATGCTGGCTTATCATTTTATCTTTAGTTTTAACTATTGCTTGCAATATTCGTTATATATATATATATATATATATAAAAGCAAATGTGTGCGTTTGTGTGTGCGCGATGCCCAGCCAAAACTAGAGCATGTAGAGCTCTGAAAATTTGGCTATAGGTGGATGGGAGGGGGTCCGTGTGCACCTCGAAGCATGATTTTTAATTTTTATAGTAAAATAAAAAGTTTTATATGTAACAAGTTAAAATTTTATATGTTTTTAATGGAAATCGGTATATTGTTACGGCCGAGAAGTTTGATATTCTGTTGATTCGATAGTTTAAATGGTTTTGTCGAGCGGTTGGTGGTTTTGGGTTGATTAAGCTTAACGGTTTTAATAAAGAAGTTAGTGATTGGTTGATACGATATTTTAATTGGTTTTGGTAAGTGGATGGTGATTTTGGTTGTTTCGATACATTTAGTTTTGGTTACGAAGCGGTTTTTTGATTTTTAATCTAATTGTTTTAGCTAAGTGGTTTAGTTAAAGTATTTTATTCGAGGTGGGCCGACCTGGGACGATACCGCACCGATTAAGGGAAATCGAATGTATGGGAAAGAGGATAAAATCCGAAAACCTCCACGCGCGGCGTATGATAGGCCAGGAACTCCATGGACCGCCTTTGCTATTCGCTATCTCGGTTCGGGGCATTGGTGCGCTAAGTGGTTTAGTTAATTCGATAGGTTTAATTGGGTATGGCTGAATGGTTGGTAATTTTATATTGATTCAATATAATTTGTTTTTTTAATATTATCGATAACCATCTACAAATATAAAAAAGAATTGATTAGGATCATCAGGTAAACTTAAAGCCCAAAAACAAATCTGTGCTAAACTGGGTATCAACAAGAATTAGCCAAACTTTTCTTTACAAAACTATCATTCTGTTTATTTATTTATACCGGATGCATTATCTCGAGCAAATAACCAAAAAATCACCAAACTTGGCACAAGTATTCTATAAAGTTTGGGAACGGAATGCTAACATGTAATTATTTAAAATAATCATATAAATTTAAATATCAGTTCTATTTAAGATCTAGAACATATATTTCTAATATAATTATATAGCAATTTGGCTGGGTATTTTCATATTCATTTAATTCGATTTTTTCATAGGTTTTTGATAAGGGGTTGGTAGTTTTTGGCTGTTGTAAGTTCCGTAATTGGTTTTTGCTGAGTAGTGGTTTATTTTTTGGTTGATTCGATAGGCTCAATAGTTTCAGGTAAGTGATTGATGGTTTAGTTAATTTGGCAGGCTTTATTGATTTTAGCTAAGTGGTTGGAGGTTGGAATTTTTAATAGGTTTAATGGTTTCTGAACTTATTGATAGCTATCTACCAATATAAAAACTAAAATAATTTAGAATTTGATTGATTGATAAGTTTATTTTATTTGGCCGAGTGGTTGATGGTTTTTGGTCGAATCGATAGGATACAGTTTAGCTTTGGGGGTGATTAGTTTTTGGTTGATTTGATAAGTTCAGTTAGTTTTAGCTGAGTGGTTGGTGGTTTTGGTTGCTTCGATTGAGCAATTAGATTTGGCCGAGTAGTTATTGCTTAACTATATATAAAATCTAAATTAATCAATTCGAATCACCTGAAATTCTATAGAAACCGTAGCGAAGCACGGGTAACTCCGCTAGTATATATATATATATATATAAACCACTAAACTGCTTAGCTAAAAACATTGAATATACTCAACAACTGCTTGGTAAACAAAACTAGACTTTTATTAAAGCAACCAAAAACCACCAACAACTTACCAAAACCAATTACCTTGTTGAATCAACCAATCATTAACCACTTACTAAAATCATCAAGCTAATTAATCAACCTAAAACTTCCAACCACTGGGCAAAAACATTTAAACTATCAAATCAAAAAATTATCTAACTACTCTGTCATAATGTAAACTAATTACCATTAAAAACATATAAGTTTTAACTTTTACATATAATGCTTTATATTTTACTACTATGAAAATAGTTGATTTAATTCAGAAACCTTTGCAGCCATTTGTACAACTCACCAAAGTTATAATGCAATTGGAAGAATCGTTTAGGAACGCATGCATTACAAACAAACAAATAAACAAACAAACAAACATTTATTTATATATAAATAGATAGATAGATAAGTAGATAGTAGATCAAGTATAAAAGATTAAAACTTATCTTGAAAATAATAATAGCAAATGTTTAGAATGATAAAATTTATGGTGGAATCAAAATCTACAAATTTACTATTTTTATTAGATAAAGCAAAAATATAAAAATCTACCTTGATGATGCTAGTAAACATAGACAGTTACAATAGTTTTTTTCTGAAATTCAAAATGATTATAAATTAACAAAAAAGTATTGCCAAGTAGGAATCATATTCATCTAAAAAGATATTTACAACTATTTCAGATGGATGCTGAAATGCTAATCAATAAAGTTACTACTTTACTTTAAAGCAATAAAGATATTTAAAACTCACCCTGATAATGGTAGTAAACATAGACAATTATAATGGTATATGCTGAAATCAAAAAATAGAATAACTAAAAAATATTACCAAGTAAGAAGCAAAATTTACCTTTAAAAAGATACTTGCAACCATTTCAGACAATTACTGATGATCATACTGAAAACAAACATTTTAAAAAGTAAGTATAACCATTAAGAAACTTACCTTGAAAAGATATTGATAAACAAATTAGATCTCAGATGATCATAGTGGAAACAAATTTTAATAACTACACTAATTTATAGTTAAAGGTAGTAAAAATAAGTAAAAGCACTAAAATGTTTATTTTAAGATGATCTCAATAAACACTTCAAATTTAGAAATATCATGCTGATATCAAACATCTAGTAAGATTATTAACTAAAAACTACTTTTAATGTTAAACTTATAGAAACAAATATTTAGTGATTATTTTCTAGATAATTAAAAGACTAATAAGGTGCATATGTCAGGAATGAGGGGATTTGTGCTAAAAATATATAATTTGAATGGCAGACAATCTGCAATCTAATCAAGGGAGTTCTGCCACTGTGGAAGCTACCAAAATTGCAATGACTGATGAATTTCAAAGCAAGCAGCTGACATCTTAATCTCTTGAATTAACCAGATTAGCTACTAAAGGTTTTGTCATTTGGAGATCATCTGAATCTACCATGTTTTATTTATTTGGGGAAGGAGAATCTACCATGTTTTATATTTTATTTGAGGTAGGCTGACCTGGGGATGATACTGCACCAATTGAGGGGAAATCAAATGAATGGGAAAGGAGGATAAAATCTGGAAAACCTCCATGTGCAGTGTATGATAGGCCAGGAACTCCATGGACCGCCTTTGCTATTTTCTATCTTGGTTTGGGGCATTGGTGCACAACACCAACACAGTAATAGTCATCCCCTACCCAAAGTTCCTCTACCAGAATCAAACTTGGGGAGGCAGTGGTAGAGGTCCCTTTTCTACCACTGGGGTATCCTCTCCTGAGAATCTACCATGTTAAATTTTATTTGAGGTGGGCTGACCTGGGGACAATACTGCACTGATTAGGGAAGTGAAGAAAATGGGAAAGGAGGATAAAGCCCAAAAACCTCCATGCACAGCATATGATAGGCCAGGAACTCCATGGACCACCTTTGCTATTTGCTATCTCAGTTTGGGGCATTGGTGCACAAAACCAACACAGTCAAAATTGTCCCTTACCCAAAGTCCATTACCAGGATTGAACTTGGGGAGGAGTGGTAGAGGGTCCATACTCTACCACTAGGGTACCCTCCCCTGAGAATCTACCATGTTGATTGGGAACAATTGTGCCTTCCAGAACCCTTTACATTTCATCACATCATTCCAAAAATCCACATACCTAACTTAATCTTGGACTACTATCTAAGCTATAAATATCCCAGGATTATATTGAATAAAGGACCTTTTTGCGCATAGCATCATTTTGACTAGTTTTACTAAAGATATTGCCTGCTTTTTAACAGAGATGTGCCTTGACAAAAGATACTTTTTTGTCAAGAGACTTGCCCTAGTGATAGGAGTCTACTAGGAGGTATTGATGGAGCTATAAGCAACAAATTTTGTGGCCTTCAAAGGACTCAGCCTTAAAATATAACAAAAATCATAATAGCATACCTTTGCATTGAAATTATAATTCTGCAATTTAAGTGGGGATAATGAAAACAACTATTTAGTGAATGTTTTACAAAATAACCAAAAAACTATTTAAGTGCTTTACCTTTATATTAAAATTGTAATTCTGCATTTTTTCTGCAGTTAAGTGGGGGTATAATCAATAAGATGATTAGTACTAAGGAATATTTATATTTAATATGATACCTAGGTTTATATCTAAAGTTGGATATAATTTACTTATTATGCAATATCTATTTACATGTTAATAATATTGATAATGGCACCAAATAGAAAATTTGCAATATGAACACAATTTATGTTGTTGGTGAAACTTAAAGTAAATGCAATTTGATTGGTTAAAATTTAAAGGTAAGTTTTTATAGCTTATAACTTTTGAATCAACTGAATATTAAATGCTCAATGTAACAATATACCAACTATCATTAAAACATATATGATTTTCACTTCTTATATACAAAATTTTTATTTTATGATGAAAAAATGGTTGTAAAAGACAGAGACCTTTGCAAGCATGTGCACAACTTGCTGAATTTTCATTGCAATTGGATGAATGGTATAGGAATGTATATTTTACAAAAAAGAAAGAAACAGAAACCATTCATTGAATCATTTTTACTTGCTTTTAATTAACTTACCATCTTGTTTGTCCTAACTCTATTTTTTAGTACTAGTGGTTCCCAAATTGTCCTGGAATCTTGCATCTTAAATAAACACACTTTCTGACATACCCTATTGTTAAAATTTTGCACAGTTACTAAGGTTAGATGAAATATAATATTCCACCATAGCTTTTGATTTAATATAAAATAAAAAAAATTATATATAAGAAGTGAAAAATTTTATATATTCTTAATTGCAATCAGTAAATTTTTATGGCTAGGCAGTTTGATATTTGTTTGATTCATTAATTTCAATGGTTTTTCCAAGTGGTTGGTGGTCACTTGGCTAATTATCAAGATGATTGTTTTATTTAAGGTGTGTCAACCTCAAGAAATATAACATTGTAAAAAGGTGTAAGCTGGAAAAATTTCATAAAAGGAAGGCTAAAAGGTCCAGAATAACTTTTTGTTCTCTAAATCTTTATATATAAAAGACACTATTAATCAAGCTTTCTCTTAAGTCACAAAAGCTAAGATTCTGAAATTTGGCATGGAGGTTGTGTATAAAATCTGTAGTTTAGCTAAAGAACTGTTTATTTTTAGGATTATTTAAGATATTATTAATATGTGAAAAAGCAGTTTAAATTTACCTCAATAAACTGATTATTATAAAATGATTCACTTTTGTCAAAGTTTTCAAAAAATTATTCTAAAAACCCAACAAACCTACATTTATAAATTTTGTATGTATGCACAGCTTGAATGTCAGAATATCAAGTACATAAGGGATTTTTAAAAATCAATTATAGCAACAAAAATGCATAAATATATCTTTAATATATATATAAGACACTGATATTTGAGGTTTCTCTTAAATTACAAAAGCTAGGATTTTGCAATTTTGACATGGAGATTCTGCTCTAGATTTTTAGTTCAGCTAAGAAACTATTCATTTCTAAGATCCTTTAATATGTGAAAAAGCAGTTTAAATTTTAATTTAATAAATTTCTATTAAAGATAGTTCAAATTTGAAAATTATATAAAAAAGTATATTAAAATAGCCAATAAACCTTTATTCATTAAATTTGGTATGTATGTGCAGCTTGGGTGTCAGAATATTTAGTATGTGAAGATTTTTCAAAATTAAAATTTATCAACAAAAATTGCTAATATATATATCATATAAAAATTAAAACCTTCATAATAAATTACCTACACGTGCAAAATTTGGGATGTATGTGCATCTTGGTTGTAGGGTTCCCAAGTAGTTAAGTTTTTTTAAATTTTACAATTTGTAACTACAATATTGCAAAAAACATTAGACTACCCTATATATATATAAATTTCAGTTTTATATAAAATATCTTTTAACCATAAAATCTAAAAGTTTGAAATTTGGTATATAGTTCAGTTCAAAATTTGTAGTTCCATATAAAACTGTTTATTGATAGAAAATTTTCATTATATATGAAAATCAGTTTAATTTTTCTTTGATAAATTTCTATCATAATACAATCCAAATCTAAAAATGTATATACAAAATTATTTTACAAACCCAACAAACCTACATATTTGAATTTTCTATGTATATGCAGCTTGAGTTTAGGATTTTGTAGTAGGTAAGGGATTTTATACTCTTTATTAACTATAAAAAATACAAAAACTATACAATTTTATTTATATAAGCTAATTCTCATCATATATCCTAAACCACATAAGCTTAAATTAATAATTTTTAATGGATAAACAATTTAAGTATATTGATACCTATTAAGAAACCTTTTTTATATAATTATATAATTTTATATTTAACATCTGGTTCTATTAAGTAAATAAATGTCTATCATAACTATTAAATTTGAAAAACATCTTAAAAATAATAATTCTAAAAAATAAAACCTACTACACAAAATTTGGTATGGTTTACCTCTTGAGTGTTAGGTTCTTAAGTAGGTGGTATTTTTAAAATATTAATTTCTAACCAACAATATAAAAGAAACTTTCAATCAATATAAAAGCTAATTTTTATATCTTCCAAATCACATAAGCTAGGAATTTAAGATTTAATAAAGGCAGTTATTAGTTTATAGGCACCTATTAAAGACCATATAGTAAACTAAATGAAGTATCCATTCTATAGCCAGGTGGTGAGTATTTTTATTGATAATGTCTCAGCTATAACTTTAGTGTTATTTAATTAATTCAATGGGTTATTTGGGTTGCTATACATGGGTGGTTAATTTATCTGGGTATAACTACTACCAATATGCTGCAGTTTTGTTCAGAACAGGTTAAACCTATACTGGCTAAGACAAGGTATCATTTTCTACCATCCTATCTTATTGTTCTATTATTATAAAAATATTGAATAAAGATATAATGTTAAAAATAAAAAGAAAGTTAGGGCTTTTGCCTAGTGGGGTGAAACCTGTTATTACTCTGGTGCAGGTTTGATTTGTAACAGGTTTGAAACCTATACTGGCAAAAACAAAACTTATTTCCTCTCTTCCTCTCTTATTATTTCATATAAAAAATGAACAAATATATGGAGATAAAAAATAGGGTGGTTGCCTAGCAGGGTGAAACCTGTTACCACTCTGATGTGGGTTTGGTTTGTAACAGGTTTATAATCCATACTATCTAGGATATAACATTGTTTCCTCCAATCCTCCTTTGACATTATTATTTATTTAACTGAGGTAAGCTGACCAAGGGACGGACATTACCAAATATACATAAAACTAAGGAAATAACTGACAAATATAAAATTGGGCACCCCAGGGTATTCAAGTTACCCCTGGTGCCAGCGGGACTGCCAGGTATGGGGGGTTGGTACACTACTCCAAGGGGTTTCCCCTGCTATGGAGCAGGTGTGAAGGAAAGGGTCTGTTTGGAGGAACCAGAGTGGAAACCATGATTCTATGAGCGCTTTTTGCCTTGGTCTCATATATCCATAGAGCCAGGCTTGGAAGTGCTCCAGTAAGTGGACATGGAATCTGTTAATAACCCCATGAATGGTTGAGACCATGCCCTTGAATGCATCTAATGCAATTGTGTGGATTGTCCACATTGCAATGGGTATTATTAGGGAGTGGAGGGTAGATGGGATTGGTGACTCGATCTGGAGCACAAAGATGCTCTTTGATATTGAGAATTCCTGTTCGTTTTGGATTTTAAGCAGGCGTGCAACTTCCTGCCATATAGCTTTGGTTGGGGGGCATGTTTCTAGGTGGGGATGTAGGGATCCCTCCCTCCACATACTGCACATGTTTTGTGGAGGGAGTTGGAGCAGTCTGCCATCCTATAGGTCCTTCTCAGACAGCGCCAGGCGTTTGCTCTTATCCTCAGCTGTAGGAGTGGGTGGTGAGTCATTTTCCACACTGCCTTCTGTGTGGTTAAATCATAGGGAATGTCCAACACATCTAGGTATTCTATCCCAGCTATGTTTGGGGTTGTCACAAGCATATCTCTCTGGGGGTGGTTTTCTGGGTTTCTTAATTTGAATTGGGGGCTGGGTCATCCCCTTCCCTGTATAGTACCCATGTTCTCTATGGTCCATCCTATACGGCAGATAGTTTGGAGGATATGTTTGAAATGAGGGGAGGTTCCATGTGGACCCATCCTTTGACATTATTATATTTTATAAAGATTGAAGAAAGATATGGATATAAAAATAAGAAGTTAAAGTATTTACTATTAGGGTGTTTTCTGCTACCACTTAATATTTAATTAATAATGATTTTATAAGTGAATATGGTTATTTGGTTAATTTTATAGGCTCAAAGGTTTTGGCTTAGTAGTTGATGGTTATCTATAATATAAACTAAAAACATTTTTAAATCATCTGATAAATCATAAGCACTGTAGCAAAGCACAGGAATCTAGCAGCTAGTTATTATATATAGACTAGCAGAGTTACCTGGCGTTGCTCAGGTTTATTTATGAGCTCACACTGAAATAGCTTAAAGGCTGTGCCAGCACTATGCTTAAGCCACACAGATTAACAGCTTTGCTGTTGCCCTCATGGCTGGTAAGCTGGTTATCCTAAATCTACTTAATTATCTACTTAAAACTCTAACACTGATTTTTGTTTAGTTTTGGGTGAACAATTTGGTGAATTATTTAATGTTTGAAAATTCACAACCACTTGGCCAAATAGATTGAACCTATCAAACTCAATGCCATTCAGTCAGAGTTAGAGTTTTATTAAGTAGACTAGCATCCAGATACCCATGCTTTGCTATGGGTTTTATAGCTTACCATATGCTAAAAATCATCATTTTAGATTTTGTATTATAGATAACCACCAACCATTCAGCTAAAATCATTGACTTATTGATTTAACCAAATTCCAACCATTCAGTCATAGTTAAAACCATTTGAAGCCAATTAATCAACCAAATAATAATGGTTTTAACTGAAATTGCTCAGGTCTAGTAAACAGATGATCTAAAATGATTAAATTAGATTTTATATCATGTTAGAGTTATAAGTCCATTTTACCCAGAATTGTTTTTGGGTATATTTTAACAGATAATTTCATTTATATTAGTTTACTAGCTTTACCCAGCCATGCGTTGCTGTGTCTCAGTCTGGGTAAATGTAAAAGAAAGAAAAAAGAAAGCACATGTTTCTAATATGTCCAATTTCACAATGCTTGTTGGTATACAATATTTCTTGTTGTTCCATTGTCTGTGCAGATATTTGATTGTCTGGTTTGCCAAAACTAGAACATGTAACATATAATTGTTCATGTGATAAGCAATCCGTGTCTAGATCTAAACTGCACAATTCTAAATATTGGCCCTGAGTTTTGTTTATCATGATTGCAAACGTCAATTGAATTGGGAATTGCAATATCTTAAATTAAAATGGCATATCCTTTGGAATCGTAGGAATATGAGGAATGAGGACATCATCACCTTTGAAAGGTCCTGTCAATATTGTTGCTATATGACGTTGCTCATTAATTTTTTTACTGCAAGCTGCATGCTGTTGCAAAGCTTTGACAGCCTGATGTTTTGTAACAGGATAATTGTTATGCCAATTTTTAATTGCAGTATGTGTGGTGGCATCCCTGGTAGATTAAGTGAATTCAAAAATTTTGTTGGATAATTTAACCGCTTCATCTGCTTCCACAACAGTGTCAATGTACTTTTATATGACTGCCTCACTTTGAATGTTAGACTGAATAATATTAATAAGTTTGTAGACATCTTTGTTCTTGGTGGCAAGAATAGCTAATTTACTCAGCTAATCATTATTCTTATATTTAGTTTAAATATTGGGAATTTTTTCACCAATTCTTCTTTTGACGTCATTAAATTGCAGAAGTTATGAGGCAATGAAATTTGTCTTGAGGTCAGATCAACTGGCACCTTTCCATTCCCAATTTCCATCAATCGATGTGAGAATATCTCAGCTGATTGATCGTTTTTCATCTGGGCATGCATATTTGTAGTTAATTTCAACATCTTTACATGTCGCCACAAAGTAGGGTATTTCGGGAAAGTATTTATTTCATCCACTGGTGTCAATTGAGGAATTACAGGTAATGTTTTCCTGAAATCTCCTGCAAGCAATATTAATGTTTTCCCAAATGGTCCAATGTTTTCACGCAAATCTTGCAATGATCAATCAAGAGCCTCAAGCAATTTTAGTGTGCCATTGTCCATTCATCCCAAACAATAAGTTTTCATTTCTGCAATATTTTTCCCATGATGGATGCTTTGGAAATGTTGCACATGAAGTTTAAATGAATTAAGTGTTCAATAACAATTTCTAAGTGAAATGAGCAGTTTTTTCATCTGGTAGCAATGTCGCAGCTTTTCCAGATGATGCAAAAGCTAAGGCTATGTCATTTTTTGATTGAATTGCTGCCAAAATCAATCTGATTAGGAATGGTTTACCAGTTCCTCCTGGCGCATATAAGAAGTAGATTTCTCCAACCTCATTATTGACAGTTAAAATTATTTTATCATAAATGCCTTTTTGCTTAACTGTTATATTAGGAATATTTGATTGCACATATGACAAAAGATCACTTATGTTGTAATTTTGTTCACAACACAATTCTACATCAAAAAAAGCAGCAGCAGATTATATCAGTTATGGCATTCCCATATTATTGAAAGCTTTGTTTGCAATTTCTAAGCAATAATCTTCAATCATTATCAACCCTTTGTTGTAAATTTCTGCTGTGAAATCCATGTTCATAATTTCTTTCCTCACATATTAAACGGAAAATATCTTCAGCCACGTGCAATTTATATTTCTCTCACAACTCTGTTGGAGATGAAGGAGAGCAGGAGATCAATACGGTTGCAAACAATGCATGAATTTGATTTTGGATGTGACATGTTGCATGCATCATAAATGCATATATCCCAGTGTCAGTCATTAACCAATAAATTCAGAGCTTGGTATGCACTGCAGAAAGTGGCATGTGTAACACCATTGCTAATTCTCATTTTCTGAAAAGACGTTGGACTGGGAACATTTACCAACAGAGTGCAAAGAAAGAAGCATTCATCTTGATTGAGATACACAGCTTACAGTCTGACCATCATAGTTTTTTGAATATTCCTGGTTGCTCGTTGACTTGCTCACCACATTTCCGTCATTCAAATGATTTTCTACTTGCATTCATGTGTAATACATAGGCACTTCTATATACTGCAGTGTTTTTGCAAATGCATCATTTTGATATAACATGAAGAAAGCAGTTAACATTGTAGCCAGTGGATTCAGGGCTATTTGTTGCATATTTGCAGCTGTAAAATAAATGCTTTGTCCATTTTCTAGATGTATTGCTACATAAATAACAGCTGGACTTCGTTCATGTATGGGAAATGAAAGAATTTGCCATACAGCTTCATTACTGCTTATGTATCTTCTAGCCTTACACTGTGCAATTTCATCAATATGTATGACCACATTCCTATTACTTCTTTCTGGTTGAACACCAAAAACTGCCATGTCGCTGCCTTTATTCATGTACTTATGAATGTATTTGACCAATTTGATGGAGGTACAGTATTCCACGTTTATGTGCGCTTTGTATGTTTTTGATAGTAAAGGCAAATATGGAACACCCCAACAGTTGTCTACTTTTATGTAACCCTTTTTGTATTTTTATGGTTGCTAATTTACCGCCATCTTCTGCTGATCTTCTTATGTATAAAGGATATCCATCTTATCCTGTAACTGTGTTGGATACTAATGCTCAAGGATATTGCTTAGAGAATTTTCCATCTATCATTCATGGTGAATTTGGATTCAGTGTACCGCAGGGTCCATGCATTATAATTTTCAACACAACTTTATGCAAATTCTTATCAGCGTTGGTATTAAATAATTCAGCACATATTACATCATTGATTTTGTTTGGAGTGATTTTATTATAGAGCCAGATTAGTATATGTGCGTGTGGCAATCCTATCTTTTGCTATTACACTGAGTACATCCTGCAGCGCACAGACCCAAACACTTCATACTTTACCATGAAATCCATCAGCAATTTCAGCTTCTGTCTGAAAAAATGTGCTGTGATGTCATTCCTATCCACCGGTGATTTCCCAGGAATTAAGAGCTGTTGTATATCGTCCTAAGCTGGATTGCATGTGAATGTAATGAATAGGTCTGGACGCCCATAGTGATGAGCTTACGCAATTGCATCTTGAGTGTACTCATGCATATGACGTGGACTGCCTGTATATGAATATGGTAAAGTTGCTAGTCTTTCAACATTAGTTGTATTACTTTCATTTACAACTGCATCTTGAAAATGAACGTATTTGTCAGCCAAAGCTTGGTCTGATTAAAACAGATGAATATCAAACGTTCTGTTTCAATTTTTGTATACATATCTACAATGTATTGGTGAAACAATTGACAGCATTCCAAAATGGGAGTGTCTTTATTCTCTCAAATCATTAATTTTATGAATAATAGTTTATTGTGCTGCATTTTTTATTTATTTCTTCGCTACTGACTGGATTTATTATCTTAATGTTGAAGTGCTATCCATTAGCACCATCCCAAATAATGATAGATAATGCAGAGCAACGTATCATCAATGATGTTTCTGAGTTTCTGCAACTTTTATCATTTGATCGTTTCTCTGATGAAGAGCAATATCTTTAGGTTGTAATTGATCTCTGACTATAACAATTGCCACTTAATCTATAGTTGGAGCACTTAATCATTGCACATGTTCTCTAGCAGGCATTATGTCAGCATGATCAACTATCTTGTGTGTATCAGATGGCATCATGTCAATTGCTGTTTTGAACAAATGCACTAAATTGTTTTTCATGAAGAAGCTCTTGCAGTTGGGAAATAATGGACCTTTTTATGCTGGTATAAATTCCGCAGTGTGCTTTCATTTAATCATTGCCATCACCAATGAAACACATTGTAGAAATTTATATTGGACATCTGGGAACAGAAGCATGGAGCCAGCTTAATGATAAAATTTTGTCCTTTCACTTTGGCTGTTGGCATGAATTGAGATGTTAAAATTTCTGCACCAAACAACGTCATTTAGAAGCATGAGTTTTATATCCTGATGTTAGATAGGAAATGCTTTGGTCCATTGGTTTATCCATCAAGCAAAGTTTTTAATGGCTCTGGCGGTTCCAGAGTTGAGATATTTTAATATTTCCAGTGGCACAACACATTCCTTTCGTTTCTCCATTAAATTTCAGAGACTTGCAATGAGGACATACTTCAGTCATAGTGCCAATGAGAACATGCCAGCTCAAACTACAATCATTAGCTAAGTTGTACCAGAATGCAAGGCAACTGTAATCATGTGATTGCTTATCAAGGAGTCATGTTTGATGCTGAACTGCTGTTTCTTGTTGATGTCTTTCAGCCATTCTCAGCCTATCACGTTCATTCTGTTGAGAACAAAGCAGATCTGAAGCTGCAGAACGTGATCACCATGCTCATAACTGTGCATTCTCACATCTGGCTGCACGTCACTCTGATGCTTCCTCAACACATATTTGGGCCATTCTTTCCCTATTTTGTTTGTTTGCTGATGGCCATTCTTCCTCAGTTTGATTTGCAATTACTTGTTGCACTGCTTCTGCTCTACAAGTATGACGACCTAAGTTTGATTTTCTGTGAGGCATTATTTTGATACATTAAAGCAGATTGATTTCACTAAAAAAGAAGAAAGAAAGCATTATAAAAACATATAAAATCTATAAAACATTAAAAACTGAAGAAAAACATTAACTAATAAATTTATAAAACAAAAAAATGAAAATGTAATAAATAAAATATTTCAAAACAAATTCAGATCAATTGACACAGCCCAATTCCAACGCATTGAGGAATAAAATATTTCAATCTGCTTGAACAGATCACTTTGAGTAGGTAAATTTCATTTTATAATATGGTTTAAAATGAAAATCAATCAACACAGCTCAATTCTACTTCCAATTGCACTGAAAAAATAAGAGAAACAGTTGAAAAAAGAAATGAAAAACAATGAGAAAGAAAAAACAATTTTACTCACAAAATGAACGCTATGGTAAATGACAGCTCAATTCCAATGCAATGTCACACAAAATAATCAGCCGTGATAACAAGAAAAACGCCGTCCAGCATGAGCAATGTTTAGTATTGCATGTGTTGCTGTTACGTCTAACAGATGGCACTGTTTTTCAAAAAAAGCATGAGTATTGCATGAGTTGCTATTATATCCAACAGATGGCGCTCTTTTTCAAAAAAGCATGTTTTTACCTGTCACAGGTGTGACAACTATAAAAAGTTATATAAAAACACGCGCATATTCAAATGCAACGTTGTGTCAAAATTTTAAAAAAATCAGTGAAGACCTTTTGGAAATTTAAGATTTTGAACAAACAAGCATTTACATTTATTACAAATTTGAAAAAGGAGAAGGTTCTCAATTTGACCTGTATATATAATTTTTCGTTTTTTTTATGTTTATTCATGTATAACTCTAAAATAGATGGACCAATTTGAATGAGCTTCTTATTTAAAATAGGATGCTCCAACTTAGAACCCATTTTACTTTTGTAAGGATTTTTATAAAACTCCATACTTTATTTAGAAAAAGAAAAAATTAAGATGGAAGGGCGGAACCTAAAGGTTCAGCAGAGAATAAAAATACTGGGAAGAGGGGCCACTAGCCAGCTAACATATATGACCATTTCTGATTGATGATCACCATCACTAACCATAGTTCTAGTGCTGATGGGCTTACAGGCCATTGGACTCTTAATTAGTTTGTTGCTTCATACATATGATGAGCATTTTGGCAGGGAAAGCCAGGCATGCAGCTTTATAACACTTGAGGATTAGGCGCAAAGATTTGGTGATCCACTGGGGCTAATCATATAGTATCTGAATGATCTTCAACACCAAACCTTTGAAATGGGAGCGCTCATTGTCAAGATTCTTGGCAACAAGGGCCAAGTGTACAGCCCATATATAATATTGGTAGAGGAAGGCATAAAGCAGGATTGTGGATGTTTGCAGGGTCAATTCACAAAAGGTCCTGCAATGGGCGCATCTCCACCAACCATTTTAACGCCTAACAGGAGGAACCTCATTGTGGGCCAGTACTTGCGGAAAGTGGTGCACTCATAATAGTGGTGGCCAATATCTGCTTCCAGTTTGGCGCAGATGGGGCAGTCCTCATTCAGGTAGTCTGGTCTTCTATGATTGCCAATTTTGAACACACAGTGTATGATCCACCAGGTGACTGACCTTTTCTTTGATGTAACTAGGCGGGAACTCATGCCCAAAGTTAACTCCTTAAGTGGGTATTTAATATCGTGACCCTTGGCCACCCCAACATTGAGGATATGGAGTCAAACAGGTTGATTGTGCCTGGGTTTTGGGATAGTTTGCCATATTTGATTGGGGTTGACTTGAAGAGGATTTAGATTGTCTTACAAGCAAAATTGTGGCTGATTATTACATTCCTCCCAAGTAGTTTCAGAATTCAGCAGAATTATGAGAATTGACATCTCTAAAAATCTGGTTAATCACATGCCGAAGCTTTGACCAACCACTAAGCCACACTACCTAATTGCAAAAATGCCAGTAGTAAAAGCTGGCAGGTGGGCGGGTATTCTGGGGTGGGACGCCATCCACGCATGCAAGGAGTGAGAGAAGAGCAGCTCCTCAAGGCCTTGGGTTCTTTCCCAGTTAACATTCCACGCAAGGGTTGAGCAGCGCATGTGCATCTGCACCATTTGGAGGAAGGACTTGGCCCATATCCTCCAGGAGTGAGACTCAAAATCAAGCAGGCCCATTCCCCCTTTGCGCTTTGTCTTGAACAGGGTGTCAAGGGCTATTGGTGTAGCTTTCACCTTGAACCAGAGGAAGGTGCAAAGTAGAGTCTTGATTTTCTTCTCCAGGTTCAGGCTCATTAACAGCATATGGCTATGTACCTGAGTTTAAAGAAGATGAAGACATTGATGGCCAGCACTTTCTCCTCAAGGTTGAGGCATGCATGTTTCCAGCAGGACATAAGGGCCAATAGACTTGACAATACATCCTGTTCAGTTTCAAGTACCGCTGAAGCCTTGTTGTTAAAGAGAAATCCAAGGTAGCAGATCATCTGTGTGTTATAAATAGGCGTTATGTTGGAAGATTGTCTGAAATTGGAGACACTGATCCTCATTACAGCGGTTTTGTCCAAGTTAATCTTTATGTTTAATGCTGATTGATATAGGCTCAGGAGCTCCTCGGCATCTTGAAGGTCAGCCAGAGGGCTGATCCCAACTACGGTGCTATCAGAAGAGGCTTGCATCTTCAGCGGCCACTGGTTGGGGTGGACTAGGTTCCTGGAGTTTTGCATCTGATGCTGCCAGGAGGATGTTGGCTGCAGATTTGAATAGGATTGAGGTCATAGGATCGCCTTGGTGGAGACCCTGGCCAATTGGGATATTGTTGGTAGGGCCATCAACAATAATCACCTTGGTCATCAGCCCTGAATACAGCATCAAGACCCAGGAGTGGAAAGCGTCAATGATATCCACCACCTCCAACGTGCGTGCAAGAAGGGCCACGCTACCCAATCAAAGCCCTTCTCCATGTTGAGAAACATAAGATAGCCCTGGTCAAATCCACGCATGTCCTGTAGCACATTCTGGGTGGTCCCAATACTGTTCCAGATGGTGTGTCATCTAATGAACCCATGCTGGGCCTGATGGAGGGTACTTGGGGTGGTTGCCATAAGCCTATTTGATAATATTTGTGTTATGAGCTTGTAGTTGGCGTTAGACAAGGCAATTAGGCATCAATTCTGAAGTTGCCATTGGAGCCCCTTCTTACACAGAAGTACAATTTGGGTCTCTTGGTCCCCAGGGATCTGGCAGCCGGTTTACAGGCATGAGTTGAAAATGTTGGTGTGCTCCTTCATTATACAGTCATTGAAAGCGCTGTAAATATTCGCACACATATTGTTGGGCCTAAGGATTTCCTCTTCAGTGACTCATTCAATGCGCACTTAGCCTCCTTGATTGTGATTTTGGAAGTTAACATTTGGGCATCATTTGGTGAGCAGGCCCCAAGTGCTGGCTTGTCCAGGTTGATTAGGGCTTCAGTTGCAGTGGTGCTCATCTCACGGTATCAGAATACTTCCCCATAGAAACTTTTGATCTCGCTTTTGATTAGTTCAGGATTAGAGGATACTTTTCCTGACTGTGTTCCACCTGGCAAATATTATTTTTGGAGCGGATTTCTTTGAGGGAAGCTAGTCCCTTCTTGGTTATCATCCCTGAAATACTTTGATAGTGATAGATATCATTTTCCCAGTGTTTTGAGCCTTGTTTTGTCATCAATGCCCAATAGCATCTGTAAGTCATTCATACTTGCTCCACCATTCTTTGCTGTCTCGCTAGGAAAGCTTTAGGTGCTCCAGGGCATCCTTCAGGTGCTTCACGGTGGCATTTCATTTGTAGGTCTTTGCTTTATAAAACTTCTGGCTGCCATACTTTATTTTTATTTTTATTCAAACCAATCATTTCAGGGAATCAATTCTCAATTAATGATCTAAGTAAGAAACCAGGAGATCCAGGCTGGTTTTGATCACTAGGAACCACTCCTCATCCCTCATCATGGCTGGTGCAATCTGCCACTTGTGGGTCCTTGAAGGTTCGCCTAGGTTGATCTCCATGCGGACTATCATATGATTGCTCTCAGAGTTTATGCTAACTTCCACGTTAGACATCAGCAGCTTGAGGTCAGATGATACAAGCATGCAGTCCAGGCGCAAACCTTTCTGCGGTGCCCTTCTAGAATTGTAAAACACCTTGTCAGGTTAGCAGGTTCGTCGTTCTCCTCATCAATTGTAAGGCACATCTCCAATCTTACCAGGTACTCTAGCATATCCTTGGCCTTACGGTTGGGGCGCTCAATCATCAGGAACGTATCCTGACTTGCGTTTGTCCAACAGTTCAGTCCTCCTGCTATGACCGTCATCTCATTGGTTAGTACCTCCAATAAATAATTCCAAAAATCCTGGTTCTCGTGGGGCATTAGTGAGGCATACACCACCAATCAAAGGCTCTTGCCAGTGTCTATATCAGTGACTATGCCCAAAAAAATCCATCCAGTGTGAGATTCCTCACAAATACCAGTTCAAGCTTCTTGTTCAGTGCAACGATGGCCATGTGATCCATCCAAAGGTCTTAATCTAATCTGGAGGGACCATGGGTGGCTCTGTGCATTGCAGTTTGAGTTTAATGCCATTAATTTTTGGCTTCCTGCTTGCATCTCTGAAATTAAAAACTATATAAAATTGTTGTTTGGTTTACAATAATGAAGCTTCCTCCTCCTAGTCTAAATTATTGTCATCTCCCAAGCATTTTTGATCACTATAATTATTTCCGTTCACCTGACCCATGGGTATGAGGATGGTTGATGGTTTATCTGAGTTATGTATTGAATCGCAGATGGAGGTTGGTGCTTTGGCAGCAGTGGTCACCAAGGGAGAGAATAGGGCAGGTGGCTCTTTGTGGGGCAGTTGGAGGGCCACAGGAATTTTAGTGCTGGTATTTTTATGCACTGGAAATTATGTAGCCACTCCCATCTCCTGATCAATTGATAGTGGCAATGGTTTAAGCACCAATTTTGGGAGCATTTTGGACACTTCATCTTAAACAGGAGTGTGTGACAACACTCGCTGACTTCTTACCAGACCCTTATTTGGTTTTCTCAGTGGTACTGGGTTTATTCATGGGGGCGTTCAGCTGACTCTGTCACTTTGGCCTCCCCTAGGGGGTGTTTGGGCTTCAGCACGGGATTTTTTTGCTGATTACTTACATGATGTTTTCTTAACCGTTTTTTGCTTGTCAGGTTTACTTGTCAAATTGTAGGAGCCAGCATTGGTTGGCTCACCTTTGACGAGTTTTTTGGGGCCAGCTTTCTGCCAGTGCATCTCCTTGTGGACCATCCATTCTGCTTGCGATGGGTGAGGAGCAACTGGGTGTGGACCCATCCCTCATCCATCACATACACCTCAGGGTGGGGGTTCATAAAGGGTTTGTCATCCACTTTGGGTTGCTTGGACACCTCCCTTATTATGCTTTCTTATGGGTGACTGTCATGGAAATGGCAGAAGAATTTATACTGGCCTGCCAGTCAGGATGCGTAAGCACCCAAAAAGCAAGCCAGAATGCCATTGGCATTGCCGACCAAATGACTTGATATGGAGCCAGGCATTGGGAAATGATGAATTGTTGGTGCAGCAAAATGGTAAGTATGATCCCGATGACAAACCACACTGAACCCACTACTGACCCAGGAGGTCTTGCTTCAGTGGGTAGGATCACTGAGATAATCTCAATGAGGTCTTCAGTGTATGGGGCCATTTCAACTGGGGTGGCAAGGAGATGGATTCTCTCTTGCAATTGATGGACATATGGCCACAAGATCTACATGTATTGCTGCCAGAAGTTAGTGATAATGGGGTTGTAGAGCCAAAAATATCAGACTCGCTGAACCCAATTGATGATGGAGGGGGCCATAGTGACCAAGAGTACTGGTAGAGCCCATCCGGTATAAGGACCAATGGACCACCAGGGAAACGCCATCAGGGATGTGGTCAGAAGAGATTATTAAATTGTTTGGTTTTTTGGCGAAATTTTATTTAAAGGGAAAGTAAGAAAATTGACCAACAATTTTCACAGTGCTATGCAACTGGTTAAATAGTGGTCAATTGGGGTAGTGACAAGCCAAGATAAGGACCCTCAATTTTGACCTAACTGGCAAATTGTTTGGGAATGGGTGGGTTTGTTCCTTGAGAACCAACATCGCAAATTTCAGCGGTGGGCCAAGTTGCTGTCAGTTTGACCTCAAACGTTCAAACTGGGGCTCAGCTACGTTTCTGATGGTTGGCGCAATGGCGTTTGGCCCAACAAGCAATGGGAATCCCCCAAGGTCACCCACATAGGGGCAGGTCCATTTGGTTGGGAATGGGTTTGGGATGCCCAACCTGCCCACGCTCGGTCACTGGACTGTTCGCTTGGTCAATGGCATCACATCAGCTGCAATGCCTGAATTACCTACTGGGGGCTCCAAACTCTCATTGGTGGCGCCCAAGCTATAGCCTGATTGTCAAGGATGATCCTTGACAACTTTGGTAGGAGGGTACTTTGTTCAATTGGCATATTGATCAAATTGGAACTGTTGGGCGTTCTGACCAATACCTCAGTCTTCATGCCTTTCCAGCCATTTGAGATTTAGCATCAGCCAGATTGCCACTTGAATTAGATCCAGCTAATTTCAATTTGACAATTTTGGCGCAAATTTCGCTAATTTCCATAACAGTTCTGCTGAGGTGAGTGTGGGTACTGGGGGTGGGATCCAAAGAGGAAGAGCTGTTACCCATCACTCGTCTACTATGTGAGCAAGATTGCCCTGAGTAATGAGGGGTATCGCCATACTCTTCAGTGTCTTTTTACTTGGGAATGGGAAGATGGCCCAATCAACAGCCAGGGGACATTCCCTGGGACTTACAGTGATGTCCAGTTCCTGTTGCTGATGCTTCATATATGTGATCTCTGTCAGGTTCCATGGTAGCCATTCCTTGGCTTTGGGATGGAAGAAGGTTTTTGTCCTGAATTTTGTGACACCTCTGACCAGATTGTAGTCAAACTTGTGGTGGTTCTCAGAGTAACAGTTCTCTTGACTGTTGCTGAAGTCCTAAAATGGGCTTGAAGCTTGAAATTAGCAGAAAGGTCAAAAAACAAAAATATGGAGGTAATATAGACTGCTTAATTATGTTAGAAAGCGTTGATATTTATAGGGCGTGTGGGGTCATAGTGCCTCAGGGACCTTTGTGGACCCATGAGATAAGAATCCTTTACTGACTTCTGGATTGATCGCCTGGATGGCGCCCTAATTGTACTGCATCGTCCTCATTACCACAGTGGTGGGGGCAGCGCCTCTCATGATGGGGAAGTGGGTATGGGATTCCTGAAGGTGATTCCATTGATTCTAATATGTATGATGCTTCCTGATTGAACCTAAATTTTGGTGCCTTCAGGATAGGTTCAGTTCATGCTGGTTTGAGAGTCAATCTGACAAGGCTCAATTCAGGAGCAGGGATTTCATCTTCCTTATCGTCTTTAAATCTGACAACGCCCCCTCAAGATCCTGTCAGAGGGGATTATAGGGCCAGAGGAACTGGCCATGCACTCAATTGACCACTGTCCCCTGATTGACATAGCAATGGAGAACTCAGAGTTTACCTTGTGAATAACCTTATAAGGTCCAGACCAAAGAACGTTAAGATAATTCTGTTGACCTCCAGTATGATGGTGATAGAGGAGAATGAGGTCAACTATTTGAAAAATGGGTAAGGATGGTCAGCTGACATTATCTCGGGATGTCTCCCTTCCAGTGGTGGTAACAATGCCTTGCATGGCTAGGGCTTGAAGCCGGACAATTTTATTTGCTAAGGCCCTCATAGTCAGATTGGGTTTCTAAGGAGAAGAGGTTTTGAGCAAAGGCAGAATGCTACTTGGGAGCTAAGGAGCAAATCCATATAGAGCTTCAAAGGGGGACATTTTAATGAATCAGCGGTAGCTTATTCTTTAGACAAGAAAAGTGTTGGGTAAATAATGATTCCAGCAAGAAGGATCAGAGGCGGACATCTTTCATAAATAGAGACAAAGGTTGCGTTAGCTCGTTCTACCGCCCCATTAGTGGATGGGTTGTATGGGGCATCAAAACTTTGGGTAGTGCCAAAAAATGAAGTGAGTTCTTGGACTACCTGCAAGGTGAAATTTAACCCATTGTCCAAAAGTAAAATATGTGGGCATCCGTGCTGGGTAAAACGGATCAAATAAGGAAGATAGCCATGGCTTTTGCAGTGGCAGTGGGAATCAAAATCGCTTTGACCCATTTGGTCAGATGGTCCATGGTTAAGAGAATATATTTATGGCCAGCAATCCAGTGGGAAGAGGGCCTATCACATCGATGCTAATGACGCTGTAGGGTCCCGTTGGGGCGATGACTGAGTGTTGCTATTGAGGACTGGCTCAGTCTTGAGATTAGCAAGTCATACAGGCCTCCAGGACCTCTTAGATGGTCCATTATTCAGTCCCAGTAACATCGTGACTTAAACCATTTGTGAGTCTTTGTAACTGCCACATGTGCCACAGTAGTATGGCCCTCCAGGAGAATGCTGGTTTGGTAAGTAGGGCGGACATAAGGGAGCCATTTCTTATTGACCTCTTGTAGAGCAGCCCGTCCTTGATTGAGTGTCTCAGGTCATCTTTCAAAGTTCATCTTGGATTTTGGGAGTTTCCAACTCCCAACGCTCAGTTCAACCAATCAGGTCATACAGTTGTCCTCCTTGGGGGTCAAAGCAGCTAAAACCAGCATTGTAGAGAGTCCATTGGCGTTTTGGTGGATTGTAACCGTGCAATGAATAATGGTGAAAACATGGCTCTAAAGTCATAAGGCACATCTGGCTAAACGACCATCTGGGTCCTTCATCTGCTGAATCCACTGGAGCGAGGCGTGATTAGTAATGATAGTAAAGTGGGTACCATAGATATAGGAAAAAATGTTCGATGGCTAGCAAGACAACTGAACATTCCCTCTCAGTAACGCTATAGCTCTGTTTGGCCTTACTCAGAGTCTTGCAAAAATAGGCCGCTGTGTGTTCGACCAGATTTTCTTCATTCTGTGCTAGGATAGACCCAACAAAGACATCGCTTGAATCTGTGAACTTCAGGAAGGGTTGGTCAAAACGAGGGTGAACTAAGATGAGTTTAGTACAAAGAGAAGTCCCCAATACATTATAAGCCTGTTCTTGTTCAGGCCTCCACTCAAAGGGAACGTTCTTCTGCAGAAGATAATATAGAGGCTCTGCTAGGTAAGCAAACTGAGGGGTAAACTGATGATAATAACCCACCATGCCTAGGAACACCTGAGTTTACAAGCTCTGGGGGCGCGACATCTTTTCTATGGCATTGACTTAGTCCAGTATGGGCTGGATGCCATCCTTTGAAACTTTGTGTCGCAGAAACTCCATTTATAACAGGAAGAAGGAGCACTTCAAAGGTTTTAACTTTATAAAAGCCTTCCAGAGCTGATTGAAAACTTCCCTAAAATGCTTGAAATGTCCATTATAATTCCATGAGAAGCCAGTGATTTTTAGGTAGATGAAGACACACAACAGCTTCAAGTCCCTGAGGATCCTATCCAAGGCACGTTGAAAAGTGGCTGGCACAATAAAGAGGCCCTGTAGCATCCTCTAGGTATCAAATAGTCCTTTGTTGGCTATGAGTGCGCACTTGGCTCAATCTTCAGGGGCGAGCTCCACTTGCCAATACCCACTAGCAAGGTCCATTGTGGAAAAATACTGTGATACAGCAAGCAGTTGGAGGGAGTTGTCAATTTGGGGCTGAGAATAACTGTCCTTCTTGGTGATGGAGTTGAGACGTTGATAGTTCAGCACCACCTGGTGGCTTCCATCCTTCTCCCAAACCAGCATGGAGGAGAGGCCCAAGGGCTGCATGAAGGAACTAGGAGTCTGGCTTTAAGTAGCTGTCTGAGCTCCACCGCCACCTGGGCTTCTTCAACCTTGCTCTTTCAGTAAGGTTGAGACTGGAAGGGGGCATCCCCAGTCTCCACATGATGTAGGACTCCATTCATTCTCCCAAAGTCATACGTTGAGGCCATTAATAGTTCTGAATACTCCTCCTGCAATTATTGAACTTCGCGCTGTTGTTCTTCAGTGAGATTCTTTTCAATACTGATGTCAACCAGGGCCACTGAGGGGGGCGTTTCTAACCCAAAGTCAGCTAGGCTCCCAAAGCTACAGATATTGTCATCAGCCTCCACTGGTAGGAGACGGAAATAGGCAGCAGAACTGTTTAGCCTACTACCTTGGGTTTGTGGGTATGGCTAGATAACAACACTGATATAAATCCAGCATAAGCTGGGTCTAGAGTCATGGGCAGATTAGCACCTCCTTGGCGGACAGGTTGTCTAAGCCTTGGATTTCTAGCAGGTATCTAGAAGGGATGTTAACATGGACCCAGGCGTCAGCAATGACTTGGGACTTTGGAGGTTAGTGGTCTCCCTAGGTAAGAAGATCAGCATACCTTCTTGTCCATCAACAGCAGGGGAGCAATTGGACCTGAGATCCCTTACATGATATTTGAGCTGATCAATTCATCCCTCACTCTCCAGTAGGCAGGCTTGGGTTTTAACCTTCATCTTAGAGTCGCAGGAGGTTTCAAAGATCAGGGGGACCCAATGCCCTAGTAGGGATAGAAATACGTCATTGTAATTTCTACTGCTGAGTAGTCTCAAAGGAACTGTGCTTCTAGAAGTAGGTCATAGCTAGGTTTATCTAGCGCAATGGTGGCGGTATTTAAAAAGAGCTTTCTAAATCAAGTAGATAGGCATGAATAGGCCCCTATAGAATGAGTACATTTCAGGCCAGCCATGCCATACTCCATATAGTGTGGCAAGTTTAGAGCGATCTTGATGCGCTTCATCAACTTGGATGATATAACGTTCATGGGTGAGCCACTGTCGACTATGATGAGGACCAGAATCTTATGAATTTGAACTGTGACGCGAGTGACCAGACTTCCAAACTGGGGAGATAGCATGAGAAACATGGGAGATTCATCAGAAGAATAGTGAGCAGTATCAATTTCTTTATTATCAACGGGTACTGAAACTTCTTCTCCAGTTATGATAGCTCTAGGATAATATAAGGTTATGGAGGATTTTTGAGGCGTGGTAGGGATGTCAGCATGGAGCGCCTCATCCTTCATGCTGATGGCCCATTTCCTGCCTCCTCAGCAAGTCTTTTCCAGTAGTTCTTGGCGCTGTGTCTGAAACCGTTGCAGTAGGTGCATCAAGGTCATAATTCTTCTGTTTTTGATCACATGGACTTGAGGATGGTTGGAGGGACCTGAAGAGGTAGCATTGGAGTGCAGGGTCGATGCAGGGATCTTGGAGTTGCTTCCTTGATTTCCCAGATGCAGGTAAAACCATTATTATGTCCAATTATATACATTTAAAATTCAGGGTAGGATCCCAATGTGGAGATGACAGCGGTGATAGCGTCATCCAGAGTAATATGGTTGGTATTAAACAAAGGTTGCGCTTGGGTGTAGAAATGGCTGGCAAATCCCATGAGGCTCTCCCATTTATTCAGGCAGATACTATGAATGCTTTTTTGGTTGTCCAGGGTTTGTTTGCTGCTGAATTCTTGGATCAAGGCTATAATGACCTGTTTCCAGATGTTGCACTCCTTCAAATGGGGAGCCATGAACTCCTAGAAGCGCTGTTGAGGCAGAAGCGGATATGCTTCACTTTCTGCCAGTTGGTGGCCTACTCCATGGAATTCTTGTATGCATACAGGAAGGACGCAATGCTTTCAAAGCCAGGAGTGAACTTTTCTTTTTAAGTAGTTTTAAAGTTATTTACAAGAAGAGTGGAAAGGGTGTTAACACCAGGGATGGTTGAAGGCTTGGATATATAAGTCTCCGCATAGTTGTGGGGGGCCTTCTGGTTCAACCGTCATCTTAGGCCCTCAAGGTCTTCTTGGATATCATCCCAGTTTTGGTTGAGGGAGGAAAGGGAAGCCTTATGCGTAACCTATTCTTTTAGGGATTGAATGTAAGCGCCTTAAGGAGAAGTTGACTCTCAAGGGTGGTCAAATGGGTCTCAAACCCTCAACAAGATTGTTCAAGCAGAGAGATGCAGCTATTGGTAAGCTTGGTGAAGATGCTAAAGTTGTCCATTTTGTCTTACAATGCCTCAATGGAGACCCTAGGGTCAAGGGGGACCCCATCTACTCAGAGTTTGCATCCCTGAGCTACATTCCAAATATGATCTCATAAGGCGGCCAGAGCTGCTAACACATCTGTTGGGATTTTTGCCCATACTCCTAGCCTGCTAGATTACCTGGTATCACTAGGGGAAAATTCCCTAAAGCAAAGTGA